>CAUYPK010009781.1:0-36183 GCA_963574355.1 Loris lydekkerianus
CTTGAATAGCCAAGACATTACTCAGAAATACAAACAAAGCAAGAGGAATCACGCTCTTGGACCTCAGACTATGCTATAAATCAATAGTGATCAAAACAGCATGGTATTGGCACAAAAGCAGAGAAGGAGATGTATGGAACAGAATAGAGAACCAAGAGATGAACCCAGCTACTTACCGTTATTTGATCTTTAACAAGGTAATTAAAAACATTCAGTGGGGAAAGGATTCCCTATTTAACAAATGGTACTGGATGAACTGGCTGGCGACCTGTAGAAGACTGAAACTGGACCCACACCTTTCACCATTAACTAAGATAGACTCTCACTGGATTAAAGATTTAAACTTAAGACATGATACTTAAGAGAGTGCAGGGAAAACTCTTGAAGAAATCGATCTGAGCAAGTATTTTATGTGGAGGACCTCCCTGGGCAATTGAAGCAGCTTCAAAAATACACTACTGGGACCTGATCAACCTAATAAGCTTCTGCATAGCCAAGAACACAGTAAGTAAAGCAAGCAGACAGCCCTCAGAATGGCAGAAGATATTTGCAGGTTATGTCTCCGACAAAGGTTTAATAACCAGAATCCACAGAGAACTCAAATGTATAAGTAAGAAAAGAACAAGTGATCCCATCACAGGCTGGGCAAGGGACTTGAAGAGAAACCTCTCTGAAGAAGACAAGCACATGGCCTACAGACATATGAAGAAAATTTTCATCATCCTTAACCATCAGAGAAATGCAGATCAAAGCTACTATGAGATATCATCTAACTCCATCACGTCATATAACTCTACTAGGTATACACCCAGAAGACAAAAAATCACATTATACCAAATATATTTGTACCAGAATGTTTATTGCAGCCCAATTCATAATTGCTAAGTCATGAAAAAAGCCCAAGTGCTCATCGATCCACAAATGGATTAATAAATTGTGGTATATGTACACCATGGAATATTATGCAGCCTTAAAGAAAGATGGAGACTTTACCTCTTTTATGTTTACATGGATAGTGCTGAAACATATTTTTCTTAGTAAAATATCTCAAGAATGGAAAAAAAAAGTATCCAATGTACTCAGCCCCACTATGAAACTATAACGCAGTTTTAACCTAAGAATATGGGGAAGGGGGAGAGGGAGGGGAGGGAGGGGAGGGAGGGGGGAGGATAGGTAGAGGGAGGGTGATTGGTGGGATTACACCTGCAGTGCATCTTACAAGGGTATATGTGAAACTTAGCAAATGTAGAATATAAATGTCTTAGCACAATAACTAAGAAAATGCCAGGAAGGCTATGTTAACCAGTGTGATGAAAATGTGTCAAATGGTGCCCCACAATCGCATTAATGTACACAGCTATGATTTAATAATAAAAAAAGAAAAGAAAGAGATCTGTACGTATTTAGGAAAAGAGAAGTTACAAACAAATTGAAAACAATGTAGTTTCTCTCACTACAACTTTATGCAGATTATTGAACCATAATGTCTTACAGATTTTATGGAATGGGCCAAAAAATTCCTTTATTTTTTCCCCCAGCCCACATTCTCATTGAAACATAAAGAAAACAGAAAGTCTTAAATCACTACAGCACTTAGAAAATGGAGCATATAGCATTTAAAAAAAATAAAAACAAAGTGCCAAAATTCTAACAACTGACATAATACAAATAAAAAGTCAGGGATAGGAAAATGATGATGTAAAAGAAATTTCAGAAAGCAATTGATACATAAATATTTGAAATGCAGTATGTTCTGTCAATGGAAAATTAGTGAATTAAAATAGGGAAACATGAAATAGTAAGTAGACTTTAAAACAATGGAAAAACTTTTTATATCAGTGTGGACAGATATCTAGAGTACTTTTAAGAGTACCACTTAAAAGTTCTACCATGTGTATATGATCTACCTTTAAGAGTATTTGTCTTAGATAAAGTGACATAATATTCTGAAATATATAGATCAGAAAGTGGATAATGAATTAAACAGAATATAATTTTTTGACTTGTTCTGTAAATGTCCAAAAATAGATGTTTCAGATCAGCAGAAAATGTCCTTTGCCACACAGTCATTCAAGGATACAGACTGAGGGAGTCTCTGCCTTTGTTAATGTATGAACTTCAAGGACAATTTAAGTATTACCAGCTACCGTTCCAGAAGGAAAAAGAGCACAGAAGAAAGAAAATTATTTTATGGGCCATGCCTGAAAGTCACACATGGCAGTTCCATGTCCATTTCTGGACAGTAATCAATCGCATGGCTCCATACCCCTGCAAAAGGAAACATGTGCCAGGACACACAGGTGACAGGGACAACACGGCAGGACCTGCCAGTTTACACACAGTATTCTGAACAAGTAAATGAGGAGATAAAGATTAAAATATTAAAATCTGATCTGAAATTTTTTTACACAATCCCCATCAAAATGTCAATATCTATTTTACAGATCTAGAAAAAATAATTCTATTCTTTGTTTGGAACCAAAAAAGAACTTGAATAGCTATAGAAATCTTAAGCAAAAGAACAAATCTGGACACATCACATTACCAGGCTCCAAACCATACTACATGGCTGTAATAACCAAAACAGCTGGTATTGGTACAAAATCATCATTAAAGACTAATGGAAAACAGAGCAGAGAAGCCACGTATTAAACCATCTACCTTCAAACAACTAATGTTTGACAAAGCAGACAACAACATACACTGGGGGAAAGAAGGCATTTTCAAGAAATGGCGCAGTAATGATTGGATAGCCACATGCAAAATAATAAAAAAGGATCCCTATCTCTCCCCACTTATAACAATTAATTTTAAGATGAATAAAAGCCTTAGATTTAAGGTGTGAAACAATAAAAATTCTCAAAGAAATTATTTGACAAACTCTTCTAGATATCAGGCTAGGCAGAGAATTTATGGCTAAGACCCCCAACCCCAAACTACTACATAAACAATGAAAATAAATAAATGGGACTTTATTAAATTAAAGAGAATCTGCACAGCCAAGGCAATAATCAACAGAGCAAATAAACAACCTCCAGAATGGGAGAAAACAGTCACAATTTACACCTTGGACCATGGGCTAATACCTAAAATCTACAAAAACTCAAACAAATAAACAAGAAAAAAAAAATTCCCTTTTTCTGACGGGAAGGGAAGAGAATATTAAGGACTAGAGGGTACATGATAGTTGTTATCCTGGAGGATGTGATAGAACTCATAGAATTCAAAGAGTTGAATGAAAAGTTTATTGAAAAATTTACCTATTTCACAGTTTTGACTAAACCTCATCCAGGATAATACATCTTTGAATTACTTCAGACCATCTCATATACACTACTTTGTGAGTGAGCTCCATCCTTTTATTATATAAGGAGGCGAGTTAATTGACTCTTTGCATGTTACAAACTATCATTCTAAAACTAAGACACTAATGTACACAGCTATGATTTAACAATAAAAAAATAAATAAAAAATAAATAAAAAAAACTAAGACACTGATTTTACCCAAACATATATTAGTAGTCAAATGGCAAAAGTGCACTTTTCTTTATACCTGATGAGTTTCTCCTTGTAGAGGGGTTTTACAAATATTATATTCAAATACCAGGTATGGTTTCTCACAAAAGTCTGGGCTTACCTCATGGGGAAATATTATTTTCTTTCAGCTCTTCTTCTAGTAGTGAATTATAGTTGTAGCAGTATGCCTAATGCTTAAAACCTCCATTTCCTTACTCTATTCTTTGTCATTTGTCTCAATACCCAACACAGTAAAAATATTGAATAAAATGATTTTTATTTCGATCTGTTTAACTGTAAGAAAATGTTCCTTAGAAACATTGGCTTAAGGTACAACACCATCTTGAGATTTAACAAAAGTATTAATGCATTTTACATTTTATCATGCTTTATTACTGCCTAGCACCTCATTTACAATAAAAAATAATGAGTTGTGGAGATATCTATTAAGGGATTTCATGAGAAATGACTTTATTCTCACTATGAGACAGAAAGTAGGCAGCAGCGTAGCATTGTGCAGGATAAATGACTGTTTGAGGTGATGATTCTACCAGGAGGGAGCACCTTCTCCATGGTGTGCAGAGATTCTCAGGCTCAGAAAACCAGCCAAATACAAGCAGGAATTTCCCAGGGAGACTTTTTCTGGCAACGGATGAGAGTTTTCTCCTTTAGGAAATGTTAGAGGTCAGTGCTTACAGTTTCACCAGTAACCAGTCTATTTCAAGTGTCCCTTGTTAGAGAAGTGATGAAGATAAAAATTTTCCTTAAATTTAATTCCAAGGGGTAGGAAGCACTGTCAAGAACAAGAAAAAGAAGGTGGCAAATGTGTATGAAAGTATAAAACTGAACACAAGTTCTTCTACTCTGTACCTATCAGTGAAGGCTTCACAGAGGACAATGAATGCAGTAGGCTAGTATAAACCAGACCGCAGATCTTCAAACCACCTTATATCCCATGTGCTGAAAATAAGCTCCACCATGGTTCTGAGAAGCAATCACAGCACGGTGTGAATACTCTGAAGGATTATGTTTCAAGTCTCTCTGCTCTCCATCTCAGATGTTAGAGTTTCATAGAACTGGTAACCAACATGAGAATCCATACACTGACAACCATGGGAACCATAAACTGTTACATAATATTAACAATTTTGAAAAACTTAACTATTCCCAGGATTCACTTACGTATATGATCCCAGTCATTTTTGGAGTCACTTAGCTTGCTTATACACCTCGAGGAACTATGTGATCAAAAGGCATTTTTTTCCCTGAAATAAAACATAGCATCTATGCGTATATGTGCTTCAGTGGGTGAAAAAAATCCAGGGGAGGGCTAGGTAAAAAGCACCGTGAATTGGAGCTAACACCATAGATGTGAGTTCAGTTACTGCAGTAGGTAGCAGAGAATGTGGATAGTCTCTTAGAGAAATGTGAAAGGCTACTTTATTTGAGGATTTTGCTTTCCTTAGCACCACGAAGGTTGCACTGTATGCATTATTCATACAAATAAATGCAGAGTAATCTTTTAGTTTTTATGTTAATGGTAATTAGAAGAATTTTAATATAACAAAATAATTGGGGGGAGAAGAGTGGTTTTCCGTGAACATAAAGAGGCATTTTCAATTAAATATAGCTATCTTCTCTACTTGATAGAAATGTAATTTCTTAATGATCGTTCTTCAAATCCATGCCGCCTTTTTTTTCTTTTCAATGCCAGAATTAGTACAAATAAGACATTTTACATTATCTTCTTTCTTCTACTACACTTGGAACTGAATGAACATTTGCCAAATAGCAACAGAATATTGTATTTTTAAAAAATGTCCTTATACATGTCTGTGACAGTGTATAAATCATTTCCCAGGTTATAGGTCACTGTTATAGAACCATTTCCTGGAGTGCATTTCCTCTCTCTTCCCTGCACTCAATCTCGCTCTTGTTCCTACGTTCACTGTAAATCTGGCATTAGTCTATGTTCCATATCGAAATGAATCTATTTTAAATGATTGCACCCCGTGCATTGTTCAAGCTATTTATTCTCTCTGTACTCTTCGTGTGCAACAAACACAAGGAATAAATCCAGGTATGCAAAACAGGGTTCAATCAGAATGTTTCCTTTGTTTATAGAAAGGCTTATTTATTCACTGAGGAATAATTTAAGTTGGTCAGAAGGACCCAGAAAATGACTGATTCTATGAACAATTCCAACTAGTTTTGTACTTCAGCAGTCATCTGAGATCACTTAAAATTCTAGCTCAGAAAAATCAGGTTTCTCTGAATTTTGTAGGTGATTATGATTCTTTAAAATAATAGACATAGGGAAATGATGGTTTTCTCATTTATTATATTTTTTTATTACTCACAATTAAATTTATACATTCAAAAGTTACCCTTTAGACTGGGAATTTCAACTTTTAGGAGATTTCATAAATCCTTTCAAGATTTTATTTTTAAGGCTAGTTCTTCTAAATTCATACTTTCCTTCCTCAGTTCCTAGATTTATAATTTCTGTGAAAAGTTATTATGAGTTTGTTTTTATTTTCTTCTTAACAAGTAGAGAATTTGGAAAAGCAAACACCAATCTCTCCATTTTACATGTTAATAAAGATAGACTGTTGAAATAGTTTGCCTTGGATCACATCTAGAAAGCACTTGTCCTGATCTCTTGTCAGTGCTATTAACTGTGCATTTGTATTTATTTCATACTGAGAGATGTACCATACATACTCGAGTATAAGCCGACCCCAGTATAAGCCGACCTCCTTAATTTTACCCTAAAAACTGGGAAAACTTAGTGACTCGAGTATAAGCTGAGGTAGAAAATGCAGCGGCCCCTGGTAAATTTCAAAAATAAAAATATATACCCAAAACAATTACAATAATTGAGGAATCAGTAGGTTAAATGCTTTTCAATATTTATTGCTAAAGAAAAACTGTAAACTAGCAACAACAACTTTAAAACTTTAAATAAAGTGTAGAAAACTGTAGCTTAACAGGTAATCAAGCTAAATCACAAAGGTTAAAATCCTTCAAAACTGGATTAATTTAATGTGCCATTAAATATTGTAGTTCAGTGGAATACAATTCAGTTCAGCCGCCTACCTCTTTAGCTCAGCTGCGACTTGTGGACTGAGCTGAAGCACCGCCCCCTCAAGCAGACGGCAGAAGACGACTGGAAACTACGTGCATTTGATTAGGTGCGCGTGCACCAAATCAAATAACCTGTATGACCTGAGTATAAGCCGAGTTTGGGTTTTTCGGCACAAAAAACTCGGCTTATACTCGAGTATATATGGTATTTTAAGACATATAAAAATTGGCGTGTCCAACCTGCAGCCCATTGGCCACATGTGGACTATGTGAGGACTATTTTGCTGTTCTGTGTTGTCGGGTGTCTGGAAAATTATACATATGCTGATTTTATTATTATTATTTTATTATTATTGCTCATCAGTTTTTGTTAGTGTTTGTGTATTTAATGTGTGGTCTAAGACAACTTTTATTCCAACCAATGTGTGGCAGAGAAGAAAAAAGGTTGGATACCCCTAAAAATAGTGATTTTTCAACAAGTGTGCCATGAGACGATCTTAGGTGAGCTGCAAAAATTTTTAAAGATCATTAAAATCCTATTTTCAAAAGAAATCCAAAGCACAGTAAGTATATTCTTCTTCTTACTCTTTCTTTTTTGATCAACATAATTTAAGTGTGCTGTGGAAGTTTAACTAGAAATTCATGTGTGCCGTGAGATTAAAAAAAGAAGGGGGGGTGAGGTGTTAAAAACACTGTTCTAGAAAATAACTAACAGACACTGTAATGGGGTTTAGGGCTTCAGGTATATTTAGAGAGGCTCACATCTTCTAATACGGAGTGTTTGTTAATAATGATTTTAGTGAGTATGATATGTAGCCTGTTATATATACATACACATTATATAAAAGTATTTATATATGGGTATATATATACACAGATGTGCATACAATTGTGTTGTTTACATAGGAAACAGAAAAGATCTGAAGAAAATATGGCAAAATGTTCATGTTGATTAGGTCTGTCTGTATGATGGTATTAGATATGCCAATCCCTATTTTTCTTTACATTTGAAATATTCCACATGAAATATTTTTCAACAATTTCAAAACAGTAAGTCAATATAAACATGACTCATACAGGAATAGACTCCAGGCATCTGAGAATATCAGTAGCTGTTTTCTCTCGGGCTGGTAATATCATTGGTGCTAAGGCTGTTTTTTATGTTTATCATAATAATGCTGCCTCCTTGAATTGTTTAAAAAAAGACAATTTTTAAATCAGCCCCGCATCTTTGAAAAATATTTTTCCGCTATTTGAATTTAGCTTTATCTGACTTGTAAGTCTTTTTATTTGAGGAGAGAGGCTGGGTTGGGCAAGAGGATTGTTGCAAGAAAATGGCGACAGAAAAGCAAGTGCTGTCTCCCCTGGTGAAGGGGGACTATCTTTAACAGTCTCTTTCCTTGGATTCATAAATGGATTTCTGCCTCATCTTGCAGTAAATCTGAAACCAAAAGAATTCATAGGTCCTCCTAATGCACGTAACGCGGCATGACTGATGAAATGTGGCAGGCACAACCCAATATCTAGTTTTCTGAAAGCCACACTGAAATAAGCCATCCTGGCCAGAAAGTTAAAACAATACATGGACTTGAACAACCACCAAAGTTATGTTCCTTGATTCAGTCGCATTCTCAGGCACTTTGCAATTTGGATTACAAATCACTGTGTATTTTCTGATGGCAGGTGACAGCTACTGTTTATTCCCAGAAACTCAAATTAATGGTTTTGTTAAATCGACTTTCACCACTGCACACATAAGTCATCCCCTGGGGATCTGTCTAAAGGTCTAAGCCAGTTTCATGTACTTCAAAATGAGTGCTCTTAAGCAAACAGCAAGAAAATTGGTTACCTGAATCTTGAAAGTCAATTGAGGTGCTGCCTGCAAGGACATAGGAGGGTCAGAAGAAATAGGTATAAAATAGTAACCAATTCCATTGGTCCTTTCCTGGCATAATAATCATGTCTGGAAAATGGACCAGGGACTCCAGCATGAAGGGAAAGGCTGAGATTATGAAGACCTTCAGAAGCTTCAGTTCTTTTCAAAGTCTCCCTCAGCCTCTGTTGTCCCATCTGTAACACTTGATTTCAGCTTTCTGCTTAATGATTCTATAGATGAAGATGAAATGGAATTACAAATGAGAAAATATTTTGTAGATCGTAAAACACCACACCTATGTAAGAGATTAGGTTACCTTCTAGATAGCTGGACTCCGTGAATACAACAGATTGAGCCACATCTGATTCTCATAGCTGTAGAGGGTCCTATAAAAATGAGTGTAACCATCTCAAACACAGACTTCTTGTTGTTGTTGTTGTTGAGACTGAGTCTCACTTTGTTGCCCTAGTACAGTGTTGTGGTGTTGTAGCTCATGGTAACCTCAAACTCTTGGGCTCAAGCAATCGTCTTGCCTCAGTCTCCCAAGTAGCTGGGACTACAGGTGCTACCTATCACAACACCTGGCTAGTTTTTAGAGTGGGGGGGGGTCTCATTCTAGCTCCAGCTGGTCTCGAACTCATGAGCTCAAGCAATCCACCTGCCTCTGCCTCCCGGAGTACTGGGATTACAGGCGTGAGCCCCACACCAACCTAAACGTAGCACCTTTTGAAGCTAATGTGAGAAAATAGATGCAAGATCACACCATAGAGTTAAAAAAAAAAAAAAAAACAGGACACATACCAAGTGTGGTTATTCTAAATGAGCATTCTAGCTCATCAGAACAAGCACCCTTCTGTAATATGTTGATGGAAGAAACCAAGAAACGCCCATTCTTAGCAGCAACAACCCGGACCCTCAAAATCACTTTAAGTCTCACCAGGTGAATCAGAGGTGTCTCGATTATTTGGGTATTTTATGTAGAAGTTGTAGGATTTTTGACTTTTTTTAATTTTATCTGAGTTGGATGGAAAATTTCTACTGTTCTAAATTTCATTTTTTATTGGGAGTTCTGAAATAAACCAATTGACTAACATAGGAATTGCATGCTTGTTCGGGGGGATTCTGAAGACAACACGTAAAGGAAGCCACACAAGTAAAGTGATGGCAAATGTCTTATTTAGGGTGAAAACAGTGCATTTTCTTTAGCTATATCAATTTCCCAAATACCGGCTTGTCTAAAACACCTAAAATCAGTCTCATCTACCCAGAGATCATAAAGAAAAACACAGTGGGTTATACTGAAGCCACAGATCTACTTTAAGTACTTAAAAACTAAGAAGAAAAAGTCAAAGTTGACAAGGATTTGATTCAGATTCAAATAAAGCCCTTGACAGAGCAACTTAGCAGCGAAAGTACAAGGGTAGGGATCTCTGGCCTGGGGGCAGGCACTTAATTCCTACATTGGTTTATTCTCCTGTAAAGTGGAGATAGAACTATAGTACCTGCACTTTGCTGTACAAGGCTATAGACTGGAATGTGTTTTCAAGAGTATAAAACACTGGACAGGGCGGTGGCTCATACCTATAATCCTAGTACACTGAGAGGCCAAGGCAAGAGGATTTCTTGAGCTCAGGAGTTCAAGACCAGCCTGAGCAAGAGTAAGACCCCGTCTCTACTAAAATAGAAAAAAATCAACTGGTCATTGGGCAGGCGCCTGTCTGAGGCATGAAGATTGTGTGAGGCCAAGACTTTGAGGTTGCTGTGAGCTATAATGCCATGGCACTCTACCCAGGGTGGCAGAGTAAGACTCTGTCTCGAAAAAAAAAGGGGGCAGGCACAGTATAAAACCCTACAGAAATGAAAGTTATCTCGGTTACAATGACATACAATTCAAGGAATTCTTTTCTTCCATTCTGTTCTGGCCATGAAAATCATGAGGTATTAAATATCCAAAAGCAAATTTAAAATCCCCCCCCTCAAAAAAAAGACTATGTAATATGCAATATTGTCCTGCTCAAGTGCAAAGTCTGCAACCTGGCATCTACAGTCCCCTGGGGAAGGTCCATGGATTCACTTCAAGAGACTCTCTGTTTCCTTTAAAGTTTTGTCATGTATGTGTATTTATTTTCATGGTTATGTAGTCAGTACGAGTGTATGTATGCACATGCCCACACAGAGAGGCCTATATTTCACCCAATTAACAAAAGGATCCGTGCTTCTCTTAGTGAAAGGCATCACCTCCTTTCTGTAGTTATGCCTCCCCTACATAATCTGTATTTCATTGTAATTGTTTCCATTTTTAAAAGGAAGAAAGGCCTGCAATATTTTTAAACTGAACAGTCTGTTCTCAATGTATTCCCTAAACACATTTATTTCTACAAAGGTTGCCGTTTCTTGAAGTTTCTATTCTGTGTACTCTCATTTTCTGGCAGGCGTCTGTTGATGAAGATGGCGGGGGTGACTCTGAAGGCCAGGATCCAGAGATGGCAACCAGGAGGCGCTGCCGTTTTGATAAATCCTGAGCCATTCTTTGATGGAAAAAGGATCATAAATATGATCAGTAGAAAAAGTAGTGCTGTACAGATTTGAGAGGTAAAGACTTCTGTGTCGTCTTGATGCAGAGTGGCCAATGGGCAATTTTTTTTCTCTCAACTGCCTTATTGCCTAGTTGGTTGAGTGTTTCCTTATATGTAATTCTCAGAACATGACAATTCTCCCAGTGATGGCTATGTGCCCTCTGCCAGGCTGCAGCTCTAATAATAGACAACCATATCTACTTTCAGCAAAAGACTCTACCCTTATCACAAACAAATCTCGAACTGAATCTGTTGAAGTAGGGTGTTTGGTTCATGGGTTCTCCATTCAACGTTAATGATGCTCATTTTCTCCCTGGGTCATCAAAATGATATCTAAGTTTCTTTTCACTCTCAAATTCTAGGATGGCCATGTTTACCATGAGGAGGGATATGTTTCCTTCTATCAGCCACTTGGTAATAGTTCATTTTTGTAAACCAAGTCTGATTGTCATGGAAGCAGCTAAGCCCAAGCAAAAGACCTAAACCTGGAAATTTGAGAACACTAAAGATCTAACCAGTGGCAACATATTGAGTAGGTCTTGCTCTTAATCACAATAATCAAAAGGGACCTCCCCAAGGCGAAAAAAATACCATTGTCTGATTCTTTTTTGTTGTAAGAGTCTATGCAAAACCTTCAGCTTTTAAAAAAAAGATATATGTAAATGCCCTTAAAACTCAACCCTCTGTGGCTCAGTGAGTAGGGCACTGGCCCCTTATGCCGAGGGTGGCAGGTTCAAATCCAGCCCCGGCCAAACTGCAACAAAAAAATAGCCGGGCGTTGTGGGGGGTGCCTGTAGTCCCAGCTACTCGGGAGGCTGAGGCAAGAGAATTGCTTAAGCCCAGGAGCTGGAGGTTGCTGTGAGCTGTGTGATGTCATGGCACTCTACCAAAGGGCCATAAAGTGAGACTCTGTCTCTATAAAAAAATAAATAAATAAATAAAAATAAAACTCAACCCTCTGGCACAGAAGTATGACTTTGCAGTGTTTTTGAGCATTCAGTATTATTGACAATAAGTATACTTTGTTTTTTTACAAAAAAATTAAGCTTTTTCTTTTATGAAACTTTTTGCCACAATTTATGAGTAGGATAATTTTTAAAAAGAAATAGGAGACTGATGGTTAATGATGTATCTGCATTAAAGCATAATAAAACCAACTTCCCATCACTTATCTCTAAGTCAATGACTAATCCAACTTCTGAAAAAGTCTGCTAGAAACAGATTTTTACATATACGTCATAACAAGCAATAAGGAGGAAACAATATAAAAATATGTTTAATCATTTATTTCTTAAATTCCATCATGTGTGTTGGAGTTTGATGTGCAAATACAATGGTTTGTTGTGAAAATATGACATCCGTGGTTTGAATTCGTGGCCCAAATAGCAAGCAAATGGTTACTTTTAGGTTTTAATGTACAACCGTCGTGTTCATTTTCTTTAAATGTGAATGTATGTCTACATAAGTGTGTATACGTATGTGAATACATGCGTATACATACTTCTGAAATTCACATACGCTTAGAGGTAGATAGTTCAATCTTGAATTTCCTTTTGTTTATATTTAAAACTGAAAAGTTCAGTTAACATCTCAAGTTTCAGTATCAGATTTTTGCAGCCAGAATGGAAGCAGCACGGGGTTAAAAAGCAGTTGCTTCTTGCATGGATTTGCCTCCAAAGCATCTTATCTAGCGCTGACTCCATTGGCTGAAACAGTCTTCTCTCCTGCGTTCTGCTTGATTTGGTGTGTCACCTGTCTCTTGTTTGTCTATAGATTAGCACAAAAATGTCATTGCAAACTAAGTGAATAGGGCACAGCCTCAGCACCTGCCACTTTTAAAACTCTTTAGAAGATTCCCTTGTTTATTTTGTAGGCACCCAAGGGGGGCACTTAAATAACTGCATTGAAATAAACAATACTGGTGATGATTAAGGAGGCTTTTCACATGAAAATTCTCTTCAGAAAAATGTTTTGCAGATGTACTGAAGAAAACTGTATCACTAAGAACCACTCAAAATACTTTGGTGGACCAAAACACCTTTATATTTCTTCTGGCAACCTGCCAAGTTCACTGCCAGCTTGAAAAGAATTCTATAGCTGGAGGCTGGAGCAGAAACTGCAATGATTTAAAAGAGAATTGGCTACAGTGAGAACGATAATGCCCTATATCGTTAAAATGCAACTGGCATCTCAGCCTCCCTACAGCTCTTTGAAAATGTGCTTACTCTTCAACTATTTACAAGGAAAAATGCGGAGACAATTGAAATCACAGGAAATCAAAATTATTTTAAACGGCTGAGAAGTATTTGCCAAATGATTTATCAGTAGTGCTTATAAAATAATGGCATGTTCTCAACTGTTAAATGAGTAAGAAATCCATGCAGAAATGCTGGTCATTATGAAACTCACCCACCAAACACAAACCATTTTCATGATGCCCTGAATTAGTTAATGCAGACCGTAAACAGAAAAACAGTTGTCTTAAAATTAAGATGTGTATACAGATGGACGACATCCTGGTGTTGCTGGTTTATCTTTGCATTTGACAGAAACAAAGAGACTTTTGGTTACTTTTCATTCCTGGGTGATTTTGGAGAATGAATACTTGGTTGGCAAGCTAAGAAAAATCAGAGACACCATCAAACAAATCAAAATTGATTTCCTAGGTGTTCGTACAAAAACCAAGAGGAACACCTGTCCAGTGGTTTAGACTATAAGATGCAACAAAGACACAACCATAGATTTAGAATTCAGTACCAGTCGTCCTCAAACTTTTTAAACAGGGGGCCAATTCACTGTCCCTCAGACTGTTGGAGGGCTGGACTATAGTTTAAAAAACAAAACAAAACTATGAACAAATTCCTATGCACACCACACATATCTTATTTTGAAGTAAAAAAAACAAAACGGGAACAAATATAATCACACCACTTCACGTGGCCCGCGGGCCACAGTTTGAGGACCCCTGTTTCTTGTATAAGAATGAGTGAAATTTTCCTTTCTGGTTAGGGTTGGATACAAACACCCCTCTGTCTAAATTTGCTCTCGTGAACACATGAATGCAAATGGGGAAGCCAAGAGTAATTTGCTGGAAAACTCGACATGGGAACTGTGGAGAGCAAGCACTCCACTCAGAGCATTTCGATCTTTGATGCATGCCAGAACTTGAATACTCCAAGCTGGTACCTGGCCTCGAAGGGCTTAATACATAGGTGCAACAGATATGTAAATATATAACATTGGTCAAGTATGCTGATGGAGGTGTGTATCAAGTACAGCGAAAAGATCGACAAAGGAATACTTTCTAAAAACATAAACATATTTAATCAGGTTTAAAACAGAAGGATTTGGTCTCTGGTAATTCCAATTCAACCTCCACATGTCCATCTCTACAGTCTAAAAAAGAATGGCTTCTCAGTTAGACCTGCCACTCACTGGGACTTCTTTCCCTGCTGTGCAAAATTCACCAGGGAAACATGGAGAAGTCCTGACTCAAGTAACCTAACACAGAGAATTTAATTCAACTCCTGTCAATATGTTCACTCTGTATTTACAGGCTGGACCTGAATTCCAGACCCATAAATTTGACTTTCTTCTTGTTTTTTAAATGTGTCGCTGGAACTCCAACTCAAGATGTCCCAAACTGAACTCATGATCTGTTCATCTATTAATTAACCATGCAGTTACCTGAGGCCAAGCCTGGGGCACCATCATTCCTGGCTGTCTGTTCTCTCTGACTCCCACTCCGGTATGGATCAACCTGTCCAATCCAGTCTTGTTGATTCTACCTTCTCAGAACCTTCCAAATACATCCTCTGCCTCCACCCCGTCTGTACCGAGTGTTCAGCCCCCATTGTCTTTGCTAGATTGCCACTGTGGTCTCCTAACTCCATTCCCAATTGCTTCCTTGTCTACATGTAAACAAACCTACAGTAGCCAAAATGATCATTCTAAATTCAAATTTTGGCTTCTCTACTGCCTTGTTTGAAAATGCACAAAGGCTGCCCACTGGCCATGTGAAAACATGTTATCATAATATGGTTCCTAAAAACCTGTCCAGGTTCATCTCTTGCCAGAGCCAGGGTCACAGTCTAGAATAATCAATTTTTTTTTTCAGTCTCAAAAAACCACCACCGCCAGAAAAATCCTCCCTCACCTCTTTGCTAACTTCTCTGGTTTTTCAGATTAAGCACAATTGTTACTTCTTTTTGGGAATTCTTTGATGACACCCCAGTGGCTGGCCTAGGTCCTATTTTACTGTGCTCCTTAAGACCTTAACATATCTGTCTGTTATGGTGACCTGTGATGGGTGATCTTTGATGTTACTATTATTTTGGGATGCCCCAATCTACACCCATACACGGTGTCAAACTTAATCAGTAAATGTGACTACTCCACCGACGGGCTATGAGTTCCTCTGTCTCTCTTCTCCTTGGGCCTCCCTATTCCCTGAACCCATGGATCAAGGAGTGATTTTGACTTTCAAGTCTTATTAATGTAAAAATACATTTTGTAAGATTATAGCTGCCATACATAGTGATTCCTCATTCTGTGTGCCATTAAGAACATTCATGAGTCATAGTAGGAGATCAAAATACTGATATTAAAGGATGAGGATGGTGTTCACACCTGAAATCCTAGCACTCTGGGGGGCTGAGGAAAGAGGATTGCTTGAGCTCAGGAGTTTGAGACCAACCTGAGTAAGAGAGAGACCCTGTCTCTAAAAATAGCTAGGCATTCTGGTGGGCACCAGTAGTTCCAGCTACTTGGGAGGCTGAGGCACTTGAAACCAAGAGTTTGAGGTTGCCGTGAGCTATGATGCCACAGCATTCTACCCAGAGTGATGAGATGAGACTTTGCCTCAAAAAGTTGGGGATTTTTTGTTGGGGATTCATTGAGGGTACAATAAGCCAGGTTATACTGATTGCATTTCTTAGGTAAAGTTCCTCTTGCAATCATGTCTTGAAAAAATCATTTTTAATAGGAGTTTGGAAGAAGTTGGTTCCAAATCTCAGGGATGACTTTGAGGGGTTCAATACTTCAGTACAAGAAATAACTATAGATGTGATCATAACAGCAAGAGAACTAGCATTAGAAATGGAGCCTGAAAATGTAATTGAATTGCTGTAATCTCACAATAAAACTTGAGCAAATGAGGAGTTGCTTCTTATGGATGAGCAAAGAAAGTGGTTTCTTGAGTTGGAATCTACTCTTGGTGAAGCTGCTGTGGCAATGCTGAAATGACAACAAAGAATATTCCATAAACTTAGTTAATAGAACAGGGGCAGGGTTTGAGGGGATTCTAAAATTTTGTTAATTTATTTTTCCTATTTCAGCAGCTGTAGGAGTCCGTATGGTTTTTGGTTCCATGGATGAATCCTACAGTGGTAAAGTCTGGGCTTTTAGTTTACTCATCACCTGAAAGTTTACATGGTACCCCAGTAGGTAATATCTCATCCCTCACCCACTTCTGGGTCTCCAGTGTCCATTATTCCACTAGGTGTGATCCCGCAGACCTGTAGCTTAGTTCCCTACTTATAAATGAGGACATGCAGCATTTTGGGGGTTTTAGTTCCTACTTTACTTCACTTAGAATAATGGTCTCCTGTCCCACTCAAGTTGCTTTTTGTTTTTTGTCCAGTGTCTTACTGGTACTCCATGGGGTGTATGTGTACAACACATTTTCTCTATTTACTCATTGGTTGATGGGCACTTATGTCGATTCCCTCTCTTTGCAATTGTGAATTTTGCTGTGACAAACACACAAGTGCCAGTGTATATAATGACAAAATGACTTCTGTCTCTTTAGGTAGATGCCCAGTAGTGAGATTACTGGATTGAATGGTAAATCTTCTTTTTGTTCCTCGAGAAATCTCACACTGTTTTTCATGGAGGTTGTACTAATTTACATTCTTCTGAACAGTGCTAAGTGTTCCCTTTCACTGCATCTGTGCCAAAGTGGTTTTTTGACTTTTTAGTAGTGGCCATTCTGACTGGAATAAGGTGGCATCTCTGTTGTTCTAATTTGCATTTCTCTGATACTGAGCATTTTCTCATGTTTGTTTGGTCATTTGTATATCTTCTTTTGAAAAATGTCTTTTCATGTCATTGACCCACTTTTTAATGTTTTGGTTTTTTTTTTTTTTTTTCACTGATTTGAATTCCTCAAACATTCTGGATCTGAGTTCTTTTTTAGAGAGGTCTAGTTTGCTAATATTTTCTCCCATTCCATAGGCTGTCTAATTACTCCTCTGATTATTTCTTTGGCTTTTTAGTTTAAGTAAGTCCCATTTATTATCAATTTTGTTGCATTTACTTTTGGGATCTTAGTCATAAATTCTTTGCCAATGTCCAAAAGAGTTTTCCCTAAATGTTCTTCTAGAATTTTTATGGTTTCACTTGTACATTTAAGTCTAATTCATCTTGAGTTAATTTTTGCATGTAGTAAGAGATAGGACTCCAGTTTCATTATTTTGCACGTGGCTATCCAGTTTTCCTAGCACCATTAATTGGATAAGGCATTAGTGTATGTTTTTGGTTGCATTGTTGAAGATCAGTTGATCTTGGGTATACGGCTTTATTTCTATTCTGTTGCATTGGTCTGTGTCTCTCCTTTTATACAAGTGCCATACTGTTTTGGTCACCTTATGGTATAATTTGACATCAGTTAATGTGATGTTTCCAGTTGTTTTTGTCCCCTCCCCACCAGGATGGCTTTGGCTATTTGATATCTCTTTTGTTCCATATGAATTTTAGATTTGTTTTTTCTAATTTTGTGAAAACTAATGTTGATATTTTGATAGAAACTGCATTGAATCTATAGATTCCTTTTGGTCTTCAAATCACTTTAACAATTTCGACTCTTCCAGTCCACGAGCCTGGGATGTTTTTCCATTTTGTTCATATCATCTATAATTTTTTGTAGCTTTCCGTATAGAGATCTTTCACCTCCTTGGTTAAATATATTCCCAGAATTTCCTTATTTGCAGCTATTGTAAATGGAATTGAGTTTTTTATTTGCTCCTCAGTTTAGTAATTATTGGTGCATAGATTTCTATGTTACTGATTTGCATACATTGATTTTATAACCTGAGACTTTACTGAGTTCACTTATCAAATCTAGGAGTGTTTTGCAGGAGTCCTTAGAGTTTTCTAGATATACAATCACATATCATTAGAAAACAGATAATTTAACTTCCTCTTTTCCAGTTGGTATCCCCTTTATTTCTTCCTCTTGCTGGATTGCACTGGCTAGGACTGCCAATACTCTGTTGAATCAGAGTGGTGACAGTGGACAGCCTTGTCTTGTTCCAGTTCTTATGGGGAATGCTTTCAACTTTTCCTCATTCAGTGTGATTGGCTGTGAGTCTGAGAAGATTGACTCCAATTTTTTTTTTTTTTTTTTATTTCAGGTTAGTTTGAGGGTACCTACAATTAGTTTACATTATTTTTGTTTGTTAGTTAAAGCCCAAAGACCAAATTGTAGTTGAGTCCTGCACCCAAGATTTGTGCCATATACTAGGTATCTACCCAGAAGAAAAAATATTATTTTACCGTAAGGGTATTTGCACTTGAATGTTTGTAATAGCTCAATTCACAATTGCAAAGATGTGGAAACAACGCAAGTGCCCACCAACCCTTGAATGGCTGAATAAACCATGGAATATTATTCCGCAATGAAAAACAATAGAGACTTTACTTCTTTTGTATTTACCTGGATGGATTTGGAGAACATTCTCCTACATAAAGTATCTCAAGAATGGATTGACTCCAATTTTAAAAGTCCTACTGTGGGTAAAATTCTATCAAACAGCATCACATGCTACAAAGAAATATGGCAAACTTCATTGTTGTATTATTTTAAGAAATCACCACCAATTTCAGCAACACCACTACTGATAAGTCAGTAACCACCAACAGTGAGGCAAGACCCTCCACTGTCTTGAGCAGACACATTATCACTTACTAAAGGCTCAGAATGACTAGCATTTTTGAGCAAGAAGGTATTTTTTTAATTAAGGTTATGCACATTGTTTTTTAGACAAAATACTATTGCACATTTAATAGACTACGGTACAGTCTAAATATAACTTTTATATGTGCTGGGAAAACAAAAACATTTCTGTAACTCAGTTTATGGCCATATCTGCTTTATTGCAGTTGTTTGGACTCTAACCTGAAATATCTCTGCAGTGTGCCTGTGTACGCCTCTTCAATGGTCCTTTTGTTGAGTTACATTCCCTACTTCGTTATTAACGCCTCCAAGTCAGAACCACATCTTACTTTTGTTTGTATGTTTAGTTCTGAGCACATAGAAGATGGTAAGGTTTATTTTATGTTGAACAATCTGCAATGTGTTGTGTAGCCCCAAAAATATTTTTACTCAATGCTTCATCCATTAAGACTTTGACCTCATAAGTCAAAGCTGTAGTTTTACAAATAAATAAATGCATAAATACATTTATATGTACATGTGCACTGTGGACCTTCCAAATTTCTGAGTTCTCAGCCTCAGATTCAACCAATGGAGGATCAAAAGCATTTAAAAAATACAAAATAGCAATACAAAATTTTAAAAATACAGTATAACCAGGATTCCTGTAGCATTTGCATTGTATTAGGTATTATAAGTAATCTAGAGATAATTTAAAGTATGGGAGTATTGCGTAGGTTAAATTCAAATACTGTGGCATTTTATGTAAGGGACTTAAGCATCCTTGGATTTTGGTATTCACAGGGGAGTCCTGAAATCAATCCCCTTCCAATACTGATGGACAGCTGTGTGTGTGTATATGTGTATGTATATGTGCCTGACAATTAAGTTCTGAGCTCATCATAGAAAAACTGCTACATGCCTCATTTCTAAACATCACTATAGTTACCTTCGAAATACTCCCCTTGGGAAGGTATGCACTGATGCCACCAGCTAGTCTACCTTTGAAAGCAATGTTAAAACTCTTTTTCTGGAATGACCATCAGAGCTATCACACACAAAAACACACAACACCACTTTGCAAGACCCCACCAACGTCTACATGAAAACAGCTGCGAGACACTGATATACCAAGGTTATAAAACTTCACTGAGTTATTTGTGCAGTGCTGGCAAGGTAAGCACACAGGGCCAAGTTTGCAAACTTAATTGTCAGATGTCGTAGGATGACATTCCAGAAAAAAAGCTCTGATGATCATTCCAGAAAAAAAGGTTCCTACTGCTTTGAAGGATGGACAAGGCACTGACTATGTGCATAGCTTCCCAAAGGGAGTACTTCCCAGGTGATTGTAGGGATATTCAGCGACGGTATGTAGAACTTTTTCTAGGATCAGTTTACAGACTTAATTGTCAGACTTCCATACATGTGTATATATGCCATATATTTATAGAAAAAAAAAAAAACCCTGGGAAGAATAATAACTATGGAAACAAGAAAGTATAAATGACCTCAACAAAAGACCCAAGGAACACAAAAGGAATCATTAATTCCAACATTTGACAAAGGTGGTCAAATCCAAAGAATCTCAGAGCGCTGCTTTGACAAAGCACCTTGGAGCTTAAAATTCCACCACTGGAAATTGATGCTTCCAGGCTGAACATGATTAGCACCCAGAAATTCTTTATAAAATACAAATACTCTTAGGAGACAGTCCTCGTTAAGTCTCCAGGTACCTTAGTGCCAATTAGCTTTTGGGATCTCCTCTTGTAATAGGAAGACTGGGGGGTCAGGGTTGAGTCTAGAGAAGATGAGAAAAGCGAACTTCACCCCCTTCATTGCTGCATCATGAACTTGTGCTACCGGGGCCTTATGTTTCCCAGACTTTTCTTTCCACAGACAGCTTACGTTGCAAAACATAAAAATTGAGGACCAACAAGAGGTTGCTACCTCATTTCAACTTAATTGAGGTCTAATTGACTTGTGCTAAACTGCAGATATTTAAAGTCTACCATCTGGTCAGTTTTGAGATATGTATACACCTGTGAAACTGTCACCCCAATGGGGACAACAAGCATTTTCATCTTCACCCTAAATTTCTTCACTCCCCTTTACAATCCATCACTCCCTCCACCCATTCCATAATAACCATTGATTGGGCTTCTGTCATTCTAGATGAACTTTCTAGAATTTTATATAGATAGAACCACACAATGTGTGTCTTTTCTTCTTCCACTCAGCATAATTATTTTGAAATTTGCCCATGTTGTTGTAGGTATCAACAACTTTTTAATTTGCCAAGTGATGACATCTTTTAAGTCATTGCTTCTATCATAATCATAACTATCAAGAAAGAAAAAGGATATGTTCTCCAAATAAGGAAAGTTGTTCTCCAGAATGAAAAACTGGCAATCTTACACTGACAAAGAGTGGAGTGTCTAGGTAAAATTTTATGAGCCTTGTCATCCAAAACCAGTTCTTCTCCTGGCCATGAATGGGGAAGAGCTGTGCCTTACAAAGCCTTTTACTCCTTCCCATTCAGGAAGGGAGAAAAGCAGATCCCTCTTGAGACCCGTTTCCATAGTAACCAGCAAGCAGTGACAATGTGGTGGGCCTCCTGAAGGGGAAAAATCTTCAACAGACACCAGGCTTCTGAGAGATGGAGAAGGGACAGCTCATACCCAAGCCTCATGCAGAGGCCACAAGAGTCCCTGGGCTGTCCCTTTATTGGGAAGGCCACTGGTACATTCCCTGAGAAATGAACGGTGAAGGGAAGAGGGACCTCTCAGAATCAGGCAGGTCTGTAAACTGGCAGCAGACAGGACAGTGCCGAGATCACAGAAAAAGCACAGCCTTTAGGGAGACATTACCCCTCGGAATCCCCGCAGCTTTGAACCACTTCATTAATCTCTGAAAGCTCAGTTCCCTCCATAATACTAAGTGCCTGGGCACAGAACAGCTCACTGAGGTTGTATTTTTATTTGCCCACCTTCATTCCTGTGAGCACCAGCTTGCTTTCTACTCTGTCCTGCAGCTGGAAGGGCAGAGTTCCATGCGTGGCACTATGAGCCTGGCAGGTGTGGGAGCCAACAGAGCCAGAGAAATATTCCAGGTGATTTAGGGCTGCAGTCCCTGACCCCTTGGGCCACAAACCGGTACCCATTCATTGCCTATTAGGAACCCAACCACAGAGCCCCACTGCCCGAGCTCTGCCTGTCCCTGGTGCCAAAAAGGTTGGGGTCCACCTAAATCCAGGGGGACCTGGGCCACACAGCAGGTGAGCAGTGGGTGGGCAGTGGGAGAGCAAAATGTCCTTTGTCTTTACAACCCCTCCCCCTCACGGGCGTCACTGCCTGAACTCCTGTTTCACCCCTCATCCTCCACCTGTGGGAAAATTGCTTTCATTGAAACCAGTCCCTGATGCCAAAAATCTTGGGATCCACCAATTTAGGGGCTGAAGTGCAAATGCCTTCAACTCCTCTCCAAGACACACGTCAGGGAGGCCCCGTGTTACCAGCATCTGAAGCTCTATGTAAGAGCAATAGTGTCCGTCAATGAACTTCAGGCTTTGTTCCCTGTGCTCTCCCGGGACAGCCTATCAGATCTCCAGTTATGGGTGGTTTCGCTCACTGACAGTGTGACGGCAGATGACACACAAGTTCAAAGCCCTGCCCTGCCACTTAGTATGCAGATGATCTTGGATAGATTACTTAACAGTGCTAAGCCTCATTTACCTCATGATAATTTATGTTATAGAGTTTCTACAAGAATCAATATAAAAATGTACACAAAAGTGTTTAGCAAATACAGTAGTACTCAATAAAAATCAGGTTGATTGTAACTCTTCAAGTTTTCTTGTGGCCTTTATCCTTCTCAGACCAGCCTGAGATTTTCCTTCTGCTGCAACAAGCTGTGATTAATCCAATGCCGACCTGAGGTTACAGTGGAAGTGTCTGTGATGAGGGTCCTTTAAAAAGCAAGAGGTATGCATCATTCTCAAAGCGGTAAACATCAGGATTACCTATAAATGTTTACAAAAATGCAAATACATCTTGGAAAGCCTAACTCAGCAGGTTAGTTTAGGGCTGTGATATTGTGATTCATAACAATACATGTATGATCTTGGTCCACCCTTCTTGGCATAGAGCTCCTTAAAACCACTGGAATTCCCTAATCAGTAAGACTAATAAAAGTAAAAGAAATGTCTCTTGTTATTCCTAACAAGCTCCTTTCAACCATAGTGACTTTCAGAAAGTCCTAAAGGATGGGGGCTGGTTGCCAGGGAAGCCAACAGTGAGATTAGAGGCCTAGAACTTTTACTCCCCTGGTCTCCTGGGAGGGGAGAGAGAATAGAGTTTGAGTTAATCAGCAATGATTTAATCAATCGTGTCTATATAATGAGGCCTACATAAAAAATCTTAACAGGACAGGTTCAGAGAACTTCCAAGGGCTGAACACTGGAGGTGCTGGGAAGGTGGTGTGATCCGAGAGGGCATGGGAGCTCCTCACCCCTTCCCCACACCTGACCTCCTCTATGTGACTGTTTCTGAGTTATTGCCTTTATACTAACTCAGTAATCAAGTAGATGAACTTTTCCTGAGTTCTGTGAGCCATTCTAGCCGATGACCAAACCTGAGGAGGGAGGAAAATCTTCAGGGTTTTCTGGTAGAAACCCCCTCTTTATAGCCAGGGTGTCAGCAGCACAGGTGACCCCCCGGACTTTCAGCGAGCAACTGAGCAGGGATAGGGTCAGTCTTGTGGAATTGAGCCCTGAACCTGAACCCCACATATGTGGTCACAGAAGTGTTCTGTGTTGAGTGAGAATATAGAGAGAAGAAAAGTATGTTTTTTCCCCCATTCAAAGGCAGAGCTGTCTGTTTTTTGTTGTTTTGTGTGTAAAGATTCCCCAGGTGATCTAAGATTGAATGCCATTGGTTCTAGAGTAGGAGTTGGTAAACTTTTCCTTTGAAGGACCAGATAGTACATATTTTAGGCATTGCAAGCCACACGCATTTTCTGTCATGTATTCTTTGTTTCTTGCAACCTTTTGAAAATGAAAATATTATTCTTAGGTGGCAAGCTGTACAAAAACAGTCCATAGCTTGCTGAGCCCTGGTCTAGGGACCATGTCCACGGTCTAACATGTTCTTAGGTTCCCCCTAGAGTCCAGTGACCGTGTGGACCCTGCATTCCCTCTGGCCAGCTTGGCGGTTGTCCACCCTTTGCCTCACTCTGTACCACAAGCAAGCTGCATTATAGCTGAGAGCAGACACTTCTTGAAGGCTGCCCAGCCAGGACTGTTGGCAGAGCAGGTGGGTTCTCAGCAGAAGAGCAGGAGTCAGCACTGAGCATGGATACCCACTGCTGGAGCCAGAGCATCATCATTCACGTGCATTTATCAAGCATCCTTCATCTAATTCATCCTGAGGAAACAGGAAACTGCTACACTTGCACACAGCAAGCTTCTGGCACTTAGCCTTCTGAATTGGGACTCTACCGTTTGTAAGGTAAAACCTTTCTGATGGGTAAAAGCAAGGTCTCCAGTTACTGCATTTGCTCTCAGACAGCCTGTGCCATAGAGCTACTGCTGGCGCTCTCTTACGTGACCTCTAACCTCCTTTTCATGACACAGATTGGATGTACAGCAGCATCGCCACCAAAGCTAAGGCACTGGTACTTACCCCAAGCTGGGGTCCACATGTGCCGGACTCCAGCGATCTCTCAGCAGAACTCAAGGGAAGCATCTGTTCAGCAGTTTTCTCTTGGAGCCAGGCTGCTGGGGTCAGTTTCTTCATCTTTTTGGTGTTTGGTGTTTCACTCAATCTGAGTTTCACCTTATTTCTAGAGCGTCATCCGTTGAAGAAGTGGAGTTTCAGACAACTCCACTTGAAGCCCCAAAATGGGAGACTCCACTGGGTGTGACGGCTCATGCCTGTAATCCTAGCACTCTGGGATGCTGAGGCAGGTGGATCGTCTGAGCTCAGGAATTGGAGACCAACCTGAGCAAGAGTGAGAGTGAGACCCACATCTCTACTAAAATTAGAAAAAGTAACTAGGTGTTGTGGCAGGCGCCCATAGTCCCAGCTACTTGGGAGGCTGAGGCAAGAGAATCACTTGAGGCCAAGAGTTTGAGGTTAATGTGAGCTACACTGATGCCACAGCACTTTACCCAGGGAGCCAGAAGGAGATTCTGCCTCAAAAAAAAAAAAAAAAGGGAGATCCATTTTTGTGTCAGAAGATGGAGACATTTTTATTTTCCCAGTACTCTTAGGGAGCGGATAGTTTGGAAAAGTGCTCTGTGTTGAAGAGGGCCTGAGTATGCACTGAAGAGTTACTTGTGAAATGGGGGGTGGGAGAATTAAGTGGTTTCTCCACTGAATGAGGGAGGAAGAAAAAGGGAAGAGGGTCATTGTCCCCAGCAAGATAATGGCTTCTCTCTCAACTATCCCAGTTCCTTAACAATGTTACAGAATTCATAAAAGGCTTATGTACAAATGAGTTTTCCATGGGAACAGGAGACTGAGCTTCATGCTGAAATTTACATAGAGTAGCCCAGGACCAGGGTCCCATAGGCAAGAGAGGAAATGGAAAAATAGAGAAAACCACAGCTAACCTCTAAAACCTCCCCCAAATTATACAGAGAGCACGACATTTTCTCAAGATAGAGCAATTAGATGCTGCTTAGAGTTAACTAAATCCCCATCTAATGTTGCTCTTATTTTTATTATTACTCTTTCCATAAAGGTTCCATGTGTCTTCAGAGTTCTGATTGTCCCAGCTCACATTTTAGTGCAAGAATAAGGATCAAGTGGTAGATTTATCTCTCTCTCTTTTTTTTTTTTTTAAAAAAAAAAGAAAATCAATAACCAGTTTGCAATGCCTTTGATAGAAATTCAATGACTAACATAAGGTTTTACTTTATCAAGAAGCTGTGATATTGTCAACAGCTATCCAATAAAGTAACTGATTCAGAATCCAATTGTCAAAACATTGACTGGCACTCACTGCATTCAAAACAGTGAGGAAAGTGCTGAGAGGATTAAGAGAAATAAGAAGCAGTCTCCCTCCTCAGGAGAAATGTCACCAAATAACTCAGTCATGGAACCAAGGGAGCGATTCCAACTTGCCTTGTTGAAACAGACATGCCAAAGACAATGCGACTAAATCAGCAGGTTGAAACTGAAATGGGGTACCTGAGAGTGTACAACCTGCACTATAGGCTGGAGACTCTCAGACTACAGCTTACCAAATCGTGGCAGGCTGGGGTTAAGCAGAGGCTGAATCCTTTGGTGGGTGATCCAAAGCTTTCTGCTTGAAATAAGCTAATACTATGGGCAGAATGATCGGGAAGGATTTATGAGGGATTTCCCATATGCTCAAGCTCAAAACCACTTCTTAAGGTATCACTCCCAGAGGATTCACAGGCATCTTTCAAAAGGCTCTCTGGAAAAACTAAAAGGTTTTTCTAAGAGCCTGATGTCCTAGTGGAAGGCTGCAAGACCTCCTGGGAATTGCCTTAGAAAGGAGTGTAGATCTAGCTGAATGGGACTCAGGAGTAAGGAGCAGTGAGTTCAGCGAGTGCCTACTATGCAGAGGGGAGAGAACAATAAACGAGACAAGAATAAGAGAATTAAATCAAATTTAATTCTCCCCTACTCCTACCAAAGAGAAGAAAGGGCCTGGGGATGGCGTGTCTGAGTGCCCAAGGAGGCATGTCCCAGCACATAGTATATCCCAATACAAATATAGAAGTAAGGTCCAAAAGCATCACTGGAGGGCTACAGGCTGCTATTTTCCCTTCAGAGCTAACTTAACACTTACGGTGTCACTTTAAAACAAAGCAGCAATAGTGCTACTGAGGCCATTTCCACGGGGAGAGAAGTTCTGAGGATGCTGAAAACTTGTAGGAAGAGGCAAGCAAGACTAGAGATTGTGATAAGTAAAGTGATTAACTGAGGAGCTGTAGTGGGGGGGGAAGACGTCTCAACTCAGCCAAGGTTCAGAGAGAACAGAAGCTTTTCACCAAATGAAACGTGACTGAACAACCGGCTGTCACTGATTTCAGGGAAAGCTCGCGGACGGAACAGGTGGACCCAGATAGCGCGTTCACGTGAAGGCTCAAGGGAATCCATCTAATTTAAGCAGCCCCGAAACCCCAGGGGAATCTGGCTCATTTCTGGGAAATCTGAACAAGAAAGAAGTCACAGCTCTCGAAACTATCACAAAGAGAAATTTACCAATAAACACAGGAAAGTATAAAAATTCCTGGCAATATCAGGAAATGTATTTTCAGGGTTCTCCAGAATTCGTTCATAGAAGAAGTGTGTCAGAAAATGGAAATGTTGTTGGTGATGGACCTGGAAAGGAATTAAAAAAAAAAAAAAAAATGAAAAGAGTATGAACTAGAACTGCAACTCTCTCTTTTTTACACATGAGGAAGCTGAAACCTAGAAAGATAAAGTAGCTCACTCAAGGTCCCACACCTAATTAGGAGCAAGTCTTTCTTCACAGCTGCATATAATATATCACCACCTGACAGATTATGTATGCTTCTATTCAAATTTTCTTTTTCTTTTTTGTTTTTAGACAAAGTCTCATCTGTTGCCCTGATTAGAGTGCCATTGACTCATAATGCACAGCAACCTCAAACTCCTGGGCTCAAGAATTTCTCTTGCCTTAGCCTTCTGAGTAGCTGGGACTACAGGCGCCAGCCGCAACATCATTTAGTATTTTTTTCCCCCTATTTTTAGGAGAGATGGGTCTTGCTCAGGCTACTCTCAAACTCCTGAGCTCAGGTTGGATCCACACAGCTCGGATCCACCCAACTCGGCCTCCCGGAGTGCTGGGATCACAGATGTGAGCCACTAGGCCCACCCCTACTCAAAGAGTCTTTCCATTAAAGTGGGACTTTGTCTATTTGCTCACTCTTATATCCCCAGCCCCTACAGCAGCACCTGGCACAAAGTAGGTACTCAATAAAAATGCATTGTATGAGACTCTTTTCCTAGTGCCCTTTAGACTATATGATCCTGCTCTCCAAACATAGGGGAACTTGGAGCCCTGAAACTCACCATGTACTTACAGAGCACAAGAGTACATGTCACCTTCCTCCCACCACAGCAGGTTGCCTGATGAGAAGATGGGAGTATTGGTAAGAACTCATTTAGAAGCAAGATGCAGAAACCCAACTGAAACTCACTTAAACCTAAAGCTAGTTGGGGGCGGGATTCGTTGGTTCTGATAACTAGAATGTTCAAGAGTAATGCTTTCCGGAATGTTCGGGAATGGCTGGAATTAGGGCACACACAAAGAAGGGTTTTCTGGATTTTATTTCTTTCTCCATCACCCAAGGTTCTGCTTTTCTCTGCACTGGCTTCATTGATGATCACGATTTCTCTAGAACAGTGATTTTCAACTGGTGTACCATGAGAGGATCTTAGGTGTGCTGTGATTTTTAAAGATCATCAATTACACTTTTTTCAAAATAAATTCGAAGCACGGTAAGTATATTCTTTGTTTTTTACTCTTTAAAACAAATTTTCAGATTAATATGAGGGTACAAATGTTTAGGTTACATTGTTTTTATTTCTAAGGTAAAGTTGAAGTTGTACATGAGCCCTTCACCCAGGAGGTGCACTGAACACCCTCACGTTGTGCACATTAGGTGAGATCCTGCCAATCACTCTCCCTTCTCCCTCCTCCCTCTCCTTCCCCGCTAGACTATACTTGTGTTTTTTCTTTTGTGTTGGGAGAGTATAGTTGTTTGTATGTTGGTTTCATATTAGTATTGATTTCACTCTTTTTTTGATCAATATAATTGAAGTGTGCCGCAAAAGTTTAACTAGGTTCAAGTGTGCTGTAAGATAAAGAAGGTTGAAAAATACTGCCCTATCTGAGGCAGGTGGATTGCTTGAACTCAGGAGTTCAAGACCAGCCTAAGCAAAAGTGAAACCCTACTCTACTAGAAGTAGAAAAACTGAGGCAAGAGAATCACTCGAGCCCAAGTTGGAGGTTGCTGTGAGCTATGACACCATGGCTCTCTACCCAGGGCAACAGCTCGAGACTCTAACTCAAAAAAAAAAAAAAAAAGAAGAAGAAGAAGGAGGAGGAGGAGGAGGAGGAGGAGGAGGAGGAGGAGGAAAAGGAAAGGGAAGGGAAGAAAAATACTGCCCTAGACAGTAGTCCTGGTACTTCCGGGCTTACATCCACTTAGCAATAGAAAAAGAAAATGTCTTTATCCTTGTGGTTCAAGCAAAACACTAGGCAGGGCTCTCATTGGTCCAGCTTGGAGCCTGCACACATTCACAAACGAGTTAAACTGGTATAGTAATTTGCTTAACCAGGTTTGGACCAAGCAACTACCCACAAAGCCAAGGATGATGTCAGCTCCATCCAAACTGCATGACGCAGACCAAGTGTGATTCTCTAGAAAAAAATTGGGACACTATCCAAAAGAGGAGGTGCTGTGAAGGTAAAGAAAATACACACCTCTCTTTCTCCTGCAAAGAAGGGCTTAAGGTCAAAGCAATAAGATGAGTCTATGAAGTTCCAGAAGTGAGTATTTTGGGGAGTATATGTAAGTCAATCGAACACAAACCAATTCATAAATAATGCAAAATAGCATTTCATCAAGATCAAATGCCAGCTTCTACTTATAACATGAGCGTATTATACTGTGTAAGATGGTATCACTTCTAAAAGTTCAACTTCCTTTTAACACACACATCCCCAGACCACATGTGACTTGACATTGTCAAACCTCCTCCAGGCACCTTCTAAGCCACCCATGTGTCACTGCCAGGCAGCCAAGGCCACAGGTTTGATCTTGTTGCCATCTTTTTAGAGCATTGTTCATGCAATCAGTGGCTATATTATTGTGTTTTGCTTTCTTAAAATAAAAATAAAGAAAAGGTAAAAAAAGAAAGCAGATGACATTACTATGAAGTTTATGAGAAACATAAATGTTCAAGCATGAACATCATTACAGGTGGCAAAATCGAACCTTCTCCCCAGTTGAATGTTGATCAGATTGTGTTTCACTGGGAGTTCCAAGGTAAAAGAAGAAAACTAAAAACCATGTACTGGCCTCTGGAAGTATAACCCTTTTAGCTTTCTCAGTAAGCCTGCCTGCTGCACCTGTTCCTTCTTCATACCTTTCAGGACTTGGTTACAGATGAAAGTAGAGACCTACCTATCTGTGCAGTAGTGCACAAATCTGTTTATATTTGTGTTTCTTAAGCCCTCGTTGCAATCCTTGCTTATATTTATTTTCATAACTCCTCTCCCGTCACTTAGCATCTCCCATGAACTCCCCCTTTTTACTTAAATACATTTATTTTTGAAGGAAGCACAGTATCACACACATCATTATGGAACACCGGCATCTCTCACCTCAATGGAGAGTATCTGAAAAATAAAACAAAGTTATTAGATTCCAGCTAGACACTGTTTGCTGTCAAGTCTCTACACACAAGGACTACTCTCTTCATTTAAAAAAAAAAAAAAAAAAATGAGTTGCCTAGTGTCAGAGAGTTGTTAAAGACATATTAGCACCCAACATGAACTTTTACTCTTGATTTGAAGGTAAGGATGAAGGAGAATTCAAAGGCAGTATCTTCCTCACTGCAGAATGTTACTTAGCACATTGCTCATGTGTGACTTACGGTGATCAGCACCCAGGGTACAGGGCTGAAGGAAGAAGCAGAGTGGAGGGTTACGGAGAGATGAACAGGGCAGGTCAAGATGAAGACTCGTTGGAGGCAGAGGTACTCGAGCCTGCCCACAGAGCTGGATGGTTTTGACCTGTCTGCTATAGCCAAGACCCCCTGAGAAGGCTGCAGACCTAGGAGGAACACACAGATAGGCCTGGCTGAAGGACCTGTGCTCTTGGGGTGTCCTCAGGGACAGACTATACACAGAGTGCTCCCCACACAGTGTCTTGGGGAAGAGCAAGGAGCCTCTCTTCCACTTGCTCTTCAGTGCTTAATGCATTTAACTTAATTTATCACTCGCTTCTCACTGCAGCCGGTATTCCTTTTAGAGAATTATTTCTGCTCAGCACAGATCTTCATCACTGATGGTGTGGCTCTCACCTAGGACCCAGCATGGCGCTCACATCCCACCCTCCTCCCCCTGTGACAGAGCTCTGGCAGAGCTGGCCAAATGAGAAGCTCGGCTGCTAGGCTGTCTGATATAGGAGCTGGGGTGGATTTGCTGGAGCTCACCAACCCCGTGAACGCCGCTCTTTGATCCTGAGTGCCCACAGAAAATGCACCAGGGAGGACTCTCCCTGGATTTCACCCCCATTCCTCACCATGGGTCTCAGCCTCTTTTTACCAGCAAGAAAGAAAGCACACTTTACAAAAAGGCAGTTCAACTATGAACATATTGGCTAGGATAACATGTCTTGGAGCTAAATGTGTCACTGTAAATGGACTCATTTTATATCTCCACATACTGTAGATGTTTAAAAAAGGCACATGCACAGAAACTATGGGAACTGAACTGGGGACGAGCCAATTAGCCTCGGCTCTGCTGCAATCTGACTTCTGCATGGCATATTTTCTCTCTTTAATTTTTTTCTTAATGGGCATGGGGGAAGAAACAAAAGGAGACAAACTAGCCATGAAGCGTTTTAGTTAGACAAAAGGAAAGATATTCAAGCACGTCTGAAATCATGTCTCATCACCATGATGCTTTGTGATTTAAAAGCGAGTCTTTGGATAATACACAATTGAACATTATACATAGTTAGTCATGCCATCAGAATAAAGATTCATCTCTCAATAGCTAATCAATCACCAAGTGCTGTTTCTTCCATCATCAAAATACTCCTGGTATTTTTATTTATTCCCATCTCTGTTACCGTAAGCCTACTCCAAGTCAATGCCCTGTCACATTAGAAAAGTGTGGTTACCTCCTTCTTCTCCTGATTTTCATTCTTGTTATCAAAGAATCCATTCTCCCACTCTGAAATTCCTCAGAGGCTTCCCACTGTTCTCAGAGTGGAGCCCAGTTTCCTCCTGGAAGCCCATGAGGTCCCCATCCAGATTCATCTCTCACCACTCACATTCTCACCATACCCTGCTGACCTTGAGCTCTGGCCTGGAGGCAGGCATTCCAGTATAGCAGGTAGAAGCACAAACTCTGGAAACAGACTTTCAAGGACAAAATCCTGGCTCCCCAACTGACTAGCTGTAAGATCTTGCTTGAGTTGCTTAACCTCCCCATCTTGCCTCCTTACTAAGGCAGAGGCAATAGTGGTCCCCACTTCATCATAAGGTTGTTGTCAGGATTATGCAGGGTTACAATAACTTCAGGCAGAGTCATATGAGCCAGAGACATAGAACACTTTATTAATAATATTTTGTTCTCTCTGGGAAAGAGACATTCTTTCTCCATTTCCTTGCCACTTGGCAAATCCTAGTTGTCTATCTATCTATCTATCTATCTATCTATCTATCTATCTATCTATCTATCCATCCATCCATCCATCCAACCATTCATCCATCCAACCATCTGTCCATCCATCCATCCATCCAACCGTTCATCCGTTCATCCATCTGTCTGTCCGTCCGTCCATCCATCCATCTGTCCGTCCGTCCATCCATCCATCCATCCAATCATCCATCCATCCATCCATCCATCCATCCATCTGTGCCTGCATCCTCTTATTCTGTTTCTCTTAAAAAGCCTAACATTACCCTGAGAACAGTTTCCTTAGGAAGGTGACCTTGCCTGAAGGCTAAAGTCGATCCTTCTGGTATGGTTCTAAGGATCCCTGCATGTTTCCCATTTGTAATTGTGTGTTCCTTGTTTATTTCCCCATCAGACAGTGCCCTGAAGTAAAGGGGCAGATCTGTTCTTTATGGCTGCACCCCAAGAACCTATCACGGTAAGTTAGTGTTGGATGAATAAACATGGAAAACACAGTGAAGTCATGAGTTCATTTTACCCCTTTGCTCTTATAACTCACACAAACACACACAAAAATTCAAAGAACATATCATTTTGTAGAGATGACTAATATATTCACCAATATGATTAATATATTCATCACCCCCAACTTATTATTTTAAGCCAATATTTGATGGAGTCATGTATTCAGTGGGAGAAAAATTTTATTCCAAATTTCCTATTATTATGGCTCCTTGTAGCTTAAAGTCATACAGGTGCATTCAATAAAAATGTGAGTGGGTGAAGGATGGAGCAACTGTGATTGACACAGTGACAATAGACTTTAGAGCAAGAAGTGAGGGGAATTTGCTGAGTGGATTCTATATTTAATATTTCTAAGCAAATGAATTCTGTCATTTCTGGGAGACTTAGTTATGCTTCAGGGCATGGCATTTTAGCCAAGAATTTTTATTTATTATTATTATTAGTGTGTGTAGTTTTGCATTTTTGGATTCTAAACTTCTGGTTCTTAAACAAAAATAACATCACATTCCTTATTTGAAAGGTAACCAAATAAATGCACTAAGGGAACAGCCAATTAAGAGTGGTCCAGCAGCAGAAATTGGGTACCTTTCTTAGATACCTTCTTTCTCATACCTCTTAAATCTAAAACATCTGAGGTATATTTACAGTGAGGGAATGATTTGGCCATTGCTAAAGATTTCATCCAACAGTCATCTAACTGGTGTCTTCCATTGTGTGTCTTTCAGGATTTTTTTTTTATAAAGTATTCCCTACAACACATGTATTCTCTCTCTTCCCTACCTCTCTCTCTCTTTGGAAAAAAATTATTAAGGGCTTATTAATAAGAAGATGAGAGATTCAGAGGGTGCTTATTAATGAGTGGTCTTGGAATAGAAGCTCTAGGTCTCTTGGAGATCATATTAGAATCTTCTTGGATAATACCATGTGGAGAGAAATCAGGGGAAGTTTCTTGGAGACAGTAAAGGCTGAGACCTAAAGAATAAGTAAGGACACACCAGGTAGAGTGCAGAGGGGAGAGTGGAGCAAGATGGTGGCCAAGTAACAGCTTCCCTGCAACTGGGCACAGTGAGTCTGGGGAGATAAGACTCCAGGCATCTCTGGCTGGTGGTATCTGCCTATAATCATCCCTTTGAGGATACAGGGAGTCAGCAAGGGACTTCTGGACCCCAAAAGGAGGACAAAAACAGTGGAAAACAGGCAAGTGGTTGTATGTGCTCTATCAACCTAATCCCACCGGCAACCATAAGAACAAACAGCTGTGAGACTGCAAACGATAAAGGCCTTACCTGTGAACTGTTTCAGTGTTTTTGGACTTGGCTCTCAGTTGAACTGCCTTGGGAAGAGTTTGAGCAAGAGTGTGAAGAAATTTGGGCATTGTCTGGGGGCCCAGACTGAGCCACTAAGCTGGGCCGCAGGGAGCTGAGGCCCACAAGCTCCGCCCTCAGAGTCACAGAGCAAAGATTGGGCGGGACCTAGTAACCTAGTGATGAGCAGCCTAAAAGCAGGGACTGAGCTGCCTCACAGAGTTAACCCCTAGGGGCAGAGTGAGACGGTTTTGGCACAGTGGAGCCTCGGGCTGTTGCCCTGGGTAGAGTGGCGTGGCATCACAGCTCATAGCAACCTCAAACTCCTGGGTTTGGTGCCACCCGGACCTCCATAAGAGCGTGCTATGACCCCCTACCCGCAACCCACACCCACAAGGCCTCTGCATACCCTAACCAGGAACTGCGGGAGCCGCGCAACCCTGTGTCCTCCCTCCTGTGTCCTCCCAGCCTCCACACTGGCCCACTCATCTGACCAGGGACTCTGGTAGCTGTGTGCCCTCTGGAGACCTCCCTGCCTCTGTGTAGAGCTCTTCTCCTGGCCAGAGACTACTGGAGCCTTGGCTCTCTGTGCCAAAGTCACTGGGCACCAGGCACTCCCAGAACAGTGCACACCACCTCCTGCCCAATTGCTGGATCTGGGTGTGTCACACACTGGAGCTACTTCCACAACCAGAAGTCCGTAGCTGGAGCAGCCCCAGAGGAACCACATAGGGTCACTCCCTACAAAGATCCAGCAACAATAGAGTGATCCCACTAGGATCTAATCTCGGAGAGAACCTCCCCAACTCTGAGGACGGCCAGAGGCAACAGTGCAAAATAATCATGAGGTGAAATCAACAGAAAAACTATGGCAATATGAATAATCAGAGTAGATCAACTCCCTCAAGGATCAATGGGGTAGACATAGCACAAGATCCCATGCACAAACAAATAGCTGAGATGGCAGAAATCAAATTCAGAATCTGGATAGCGAATAAGATTGAATTAGAACTCCAAGCAGTAACCCAAAAGATATCTCAAGAATTCAACAAATTCAAAGACCAAATGACCAAAGATTTTGACACATTGAGACAAGAAGTTGCATCCCTCAAAGATCTGAGAAACACAGTAGAACTTCTCAGTAACAGAATGGAGCAAGCAGAAGAAAGGATTTCTGACATTGAAGACAAAGTTTTTGAATGCTCCCAAACTCTCAAAGAGGATGAGAAATGGAGGGCAAAAACAGACCACTCTCTCAGAGAGCTCTGGGATAATTCGAAGAAAACCAATATTCGTCTTATAGGGATCCCGAAAGCGAGGAAGTGGCTTTACAAGGCACAGAGTCTCTTCTTCATGAGATTATGAAGAAGAACTTTCCAGACATGCCAAGACATTCTGAAACTGAGATAGCAGACAGTTTCAGAACTCCAGCACGACTCAACCCAAATCAGACATCCCCCAGACACATCATAATCAATTTCACTAAAGTTAATATGAAGGAGAAAATTCTGAAAGCTACCAGACGAAAGAAAACCATTACCTACAAGAAATCTTAGATTTAAACTACACCATTCAACATCTGGACTTAACAGACATCTACAGAACATTTCATCCCAACAAAACTGAATACACATTCTTCTCATCAGCCCATAGAACATACTCCAAAATCGACCACATCCTAGGCCACAATTTTAACCTCAGCAAATTTTAAAAAATAGAAATTGCATCTTCTCAGACCATCATGGAATAAAAGTGGAACTCAATAACAACAGGAACCTGCATACCCATACAAAAACATGGAAGCTAAACAACCTTATGCTGAAGGATACATGGGTTATAGACGAGATTAAGAAGGAAATCACCAAATTTTTGTAACAAAAAAACAATCAAGACACAAATTACCAGAACCTCTGGGATACTGCAAAGGCAGTCCTAAGAGGGAAATTTATAGCA
>CAUYPK010009784.1:0-23561 GCA_963574355.1 Loris lydekkerianus
AACAGCTTCCCTGCAACTGGGCACAGCGAGTCTGGGGAGACAGGACTCCAGGCATCTCTGGCCAGTGGGATCTGCCTATAAACATCCCTTTGAGGATACAGGGAGCCACGAAGGGACTTCCGGACCCCAGGAAGAGGACAAAAACAGTTTTCAGTACGTCATTATCCACCTTGGTCTCAGGTTGCCCACATGGCTCATTTTTAAGATTAAAATCACCAGGACAGAGCTTGTCAAACCATTAATGTACTGTGTGTTCATTAGCCACATCCTTCCTAAATACTTTGATGATATTTTGAGCTGTCTGTGCTGCATTAATACCACGACCAAACTCAGATTTGAAAATACAATGAAATTCTGACTTACCCATGGTTTTATAAAAATTGCTCTAAACATTAAGGAAGTTGGACATTTCATACTTAATAACCTAATTCCAAACATTTAAGTATGATGTAAAACCAATTTTATAATATCTTTCAGAAAAGAGGAGAGAAAACTATCCTACTTATTTCATGAAGCCAGTATCATCCTAATGTCAAAATTGGACAATGATGTTACAAGAACAAAAAAACACTAAAGGCCATTATCTCTCATGAACATACATATAACCATTCTGACTAACATATTAGCCAATCAAATCTGGCAATATATCAAAAAGATAACTCATCAATATCAAGTGGCCTTTATCCCAGGAATTCAAAGCTGGTTCAACATTTAAAAATCAATTAATGAAATTCTCATATTGTCAGATTACTTGCAAATAAGAAACACCAAATGACCATAAAGAAATGCTGAAAAAGCCTTCAACAAAATTCTGTATTTTTTTTTAATTTTTTTATTTTTTATTTATTTTTTATTTATTTTTATTTATTAAATCATAGCTGTGTACATTGATATCATCATGGGGCATCATATACTAGCTTCATAAACCATTTGTCACATTTTCATCCCAATATTCAACATAGCCTTCCTGGCATTTTCCCAGTCACCGTGGCATGACATTTACATTTCACATTTGCTGAGTTTCACCCTTACCTTTGTGAGATGCCCCGTAGGTGTAATTCTGCCAATACCCCTCCCTTTACCCCCCTTTCCCCTCCCTCCATCCCCTTCCCCCCTCCCTCTTCTCCCTTTCCCCCTTTCCCCTATTCTTAGGTTATAACTGGGTTATAGCTTTCATGTGAAAGCCCTAAATTAGTTTCATACTAAGGCTGAGTACATTGGGTACTTTTTCTTCCATTCTTGGGACACTTTACTAAGAAGGATCTGTTCCAACTCCATTCATGTAAAGATGAAGGAGGAAAAGTCTCCAGCTTTCTTTAAGGCTGCATAATATTCCATGGTGTACATATACCACAATTTATTAATCCATTCGTGGATCGATGGGCACTTGGGCTTTTTCCATGACTTAGCAATTAAGACACTCTTCCTATAAAATAGTCTTTGAGAAAAGATTCTAAATCAAATAATTTGCACACTGTAACCCTTTCACTCTGCACTAGATGAGCAGAGCACCAAGTCGTAACCTTGAAGGAACAGCAAAATTATCTGTGGATCTTTTTCAAAATACACAGTCCTACACCCACCAGAATCAGAATTTCTTAGTGCTTACAGAACTATAGGGCAGAAGATGAGCAAATCTTTCTCAAGTTAATTTCTTTTTCATTTTTCATCATATGGACAGATATACATTTTGTTCAAATGTATACAGATATACATTTTGTTCAAAAAATTACATAATTGATGAGAGTTCATGAAGAAAGTAATCATTTAGTGATTTTCAACCCATGTGTTGTGGAAGGATCTTAGGTGTGCTGCGAAAATTTGTAAAGATCATTAATTAAATTATTTTCAAAAGAAGTTCAAAGCATAGTAAGCATATTCTTTTTTTACTCCTTTTTTTGATTAACATAATTTAAGTGTGCTATAGAACTTTAACTATAGGTTCAAGTGTGTCATGAGATTTAAAAAAGGTTGAAAAACATTGTGATAGTCCCTTGGTCTCCTCCATCGCCTCCTAGGCCAATCCTCTAGGCTTTTATGCCAAAGACAACCAACTTGAACTAGTTCCCCCATTCAGGGATTTTTTTTTTTTTTTTTTGACACACAGTCTCATTCTGGTGCCCTGACTAGAGTGCCATGGCATTATAGCTCACAGCAACCTCAACTTCTTAGGCTCAGGTGCTCCGCTGGCCTCAGTTTTTCCTATTTTTAGTAGAGACAGATCTCACTCTTGCTCAGGCTGGTCTTGAATGCCTGAGCTTAAGCAATCCACCCACTTCAGCATCCCAGAGTGCAAGGATTACAGGTGTGAACCACCACACCCCAGGGATGTTGATACTTACCATCACCTAGACATATAACATGATTCTGTTACTTCCTTTTATTTGAGTTATCTACTTTAGATTCTGTCTAACGTAGATGAGGATTTGTCTTATTTCTTCTTCTTCCCTCCCCTCCATTCTTTCCAAAATGAACATTGCCCTTCTCCATCTCCAACCTCTGCAGGAGGGGTATTGCTGAAACCTTCGCTTCCTGCCCTGTCCTCCAGAGATACTGTCTTGGGACTCTGTGATCTTCAGAGAAAGACATTAGCACTTACAGAGCAGAGTAGGGGCATCACACTATCACCAGGTTGATTCTAAAAGTTGAAAACCAAAAAATAGTGTTTATACTATAATATTATGCTCAAGCCAGTTTTGTTCTCTGCAGAGCCAGGAACAGCTTGTTCTGCTGCATATGCAACTCATGAATACAAGTCAAGCCATGGAGGTTTCATTGGTTCACAGATGATTTCTTTTTTCTACACATTAATGTTTGAGGCCATCAAGTACAAGTTTTCTCACAATTAGAGAGAAACCTTTGGTGTTACATTAAGATCTTAAGAAAACAAAAAATTCTGCACAGATCCCTTTCATCTTATTCAAGAATGGTGGGTTTCGTAGCCTCTGTAACTAAGTGATCAAGGGAAGCTGCAAATGCAAATGTATTAGCTCCTGCAAAAAAACAGTGCCCCGGGTGACTGCAAACAATAATGTTAATAATACATTGTATATTTCAAAATCACTTAAAGATTAGGTTTTAACTATTCTCATAACACACATGCAAAAAAATATGAAGTTAAGCATAATGGCTCATGCCTTTAGTACTAGCACTTTAGGAGGCTAAGGCAGGAGGACTGCTTGAGGCCAGGAGTTCAAGACCAGCCTACACAACATAGCAAGATCCTGTTACCAGGCATGGTGGTGTGCTCCTGTAACTATTCAAGAGATTGAGGCAAGATTACTTGAGCCCAGGAATTTCAGACTGTAGTGAGCTGTGATCACACCACTGATCTCCAGCCTGAAAAACAGAGAGAGACCTTGTCTCTAAATAATAAATAAATAAGTGAAATGATGGATATGTTAATTAACTTGATATAACCATTCCACAATGTAAACACACATATCAAAACATCACATAGTACCCCATAAATACACACATTATTATTATTATTTCTCAGTTAAAAAAAGACAGTTCCCCAGGGTTAAAAATTTATGTTATGTATATACAATTGTATATTTTATATATAATTGAAAAGGCTGTCCCTAGACTGTTCATTTTAATTTTGTTTCCAAAAAAAATCCCTCCTTAAGCAGCTGCTTGAGCAATAATGTTGAGTTCCTGCTTAAAAAAAAAAAAAAAAAAAAGAAAGAAAAATGAAATCAGAAATGAAGAGCAAAGAGACGGAAGGAGAGAGGGGAGTGGGGCTTTGGTGTGTGCCACACCTTTTGGGCGCAAGACACGACTGTAAGAGGGACTTTACCTAAAAAATGTGATCTGTGTAACCTGGTTTATTGTACCATCAATGAATCCCCAACAATAAAAAATAAAGAAAAAAAAAAAATCCCTCCAAACAAAAAAACTGACTCTAGCTGCACATGCCAGAAAAGAGTTAACAGTGCTAATGCTTTAATTATTTATTTAAATATTAGCTAACTATGCTAATATTCTTCTTAGGATTATTACTATTTTCTGTTAGGGCTCTAGTTATAAAGCTCCATATGATTTGAGTCACCATCCCAACCCTATTTTTCCCACAAGTTCTATTCTTTTTATTGTGTAATTTTGCAAATCACAAAATACTTCAGGGATGCATACATGATGTTATAGCAGAAATATCTGCTTTTCTTCATCAGCAACCCTAATGTGACTTTTATGATACTCAAAGAAAATGTTCCTAGAGACAATTTTTGGAGTTTTTTTATTGTTTGGGATTTATTGAGGGTGCAAGGAATTAAGCTAAGTGGATTGGGGTTGTTAGGTAAAGTCCCTCTCATAGTTGTGTCCCACCCCAGGAGGTGTGCCATACACTGTGACACCCCCCATCCCCTCTCCTGCTCCCTCATTCCTCTACCGTCCATCTTGTATGAGATCATCTACTGCCTTTATATTGGAATTGAGTACATTGGATTCTTGCTTCTCCATTCTTGTGATGTTTTACTAAGAAGAATGTGTTCCATTCTCTACATCTTAATACAAAAGATATAAAGTCGCCACCTTTTTTAATAGCTGCATAGTACACCATGTTATACACATACCACAGCTTGTTAATCCATTCCTAGGTTGGTGAGCATTTCAGTTGTTTCCACATTTTGGCGATTGTAAATTGAGCTGTGATAAACAGTCCAGTGCAAGTGCCCTTATGATAAAATGATTTGCTAACAAGCATATGAAAAAAATGCTCCTCGTTCCTAATCATCAGAGAAATGCAAATCAAAACCACCCTGAGATATCACCCAGTGAGATATAACCACAGTGAGAATGGCCCACATCACAAAGTCTCAAAGCTGCCGATGCTGGCATGGATGTGGAGAGAAGGGAACACTTCTACACAGCTGGTGGGACTGCAAACTAATGCAACCTTTTTAGAAGGAAGCATGGAGAACCCTCAAAGAACTCAGATTAGACCTCCCATTTGATCCTGCAATCCCATTACTGGGCATCTACCCAGAAGAAAAAAAGATCTTTTATCCTGGAGATAATTTTGAATGGATTATTGCTTTTTACATTTCACCTTTATAATTGCCTCAAGTTTTTCAAGCTCTGAATCATCATCATCTCTATTCTCTTAACTAACCTTATTTCTATAAAGGTATCACCAGTTCTCTCACTTTGCTCCAAGCTGGACTAATGGTTTCCTTTGGCACCTGTGCATAGCTGTGTCTTCATGCACAATTTTTTTCTGGGATCCCACGTTTTCCTCTTCCTTGGTTTAACTAGTTTTTATTTACTAGCTTAAATCCTTAAGAAAATCTTATAAAAGAGTACAAGGGGCATATTTTTGAATCATTGCATATCTAAAAAGGCTCTATTTCTAGCACTTAAATGAAATTTGGCTAGATATAGAAAATCTAGGTACAAAATATTTTACCTCTGAATTTTTAAGGCATTGATCTATTGTCTTCTAGCATCCAGTGTTTCTAATAAAAAGTTTTATGTCAATATGGATTCTTATTACTGATTTGTTTTTATGAAAGGTTTTATGATCTTTCCTTTATTCTTAGTGTTCTGAAATTTCACATGTTCTGTCTAGTTGAGACTCTGCTTATTCATTATGCCTGCCACTTGTATCTTTTTCCATTTGAAGAATCTGAAATACTCTCTTGCACTAATTCTTTTATAAGTTCATACTTCTATTTTCACTACAATTGACCTTTGAACAATGTGGGGGTTAGGGGTGCCAACCCCTAAGCAGTCAAAAAATCCATGTATGACTTTAGACTCTTGCAAAACTTAGCTACTGACAGCCTACTGTTGACTGGAAGCCTTACCAATAACAATCAATTAACACATACTTTAATATATTTGTATGGTATACATATTATACAATATATTCTTATAATGAAGTAAGCTAGAGAAAAGAAAATGTTATTAAGAAAATCATAAGGAAGAGAAAATACGTTAACTTCGTTAAATAAAAGTGGGTCATAATAAATGTTTTCATTCTATCATCTTCGTGTTGAGTAGGCTGAGGAGGAGGAAGAGAAGAAGGGGTTGGTCTTGGTGACCCAGTGATGGAAGAGTCAGGACAATATCTGTGTATAAGTGGACCCATGCAGCTCAAATCCATGTTGTGTGAGGGTCAACTATATTCTCTACTTTAAGAACTCCTTATTAATCAGATATTGGGCCTTCTGAATTAATACTTGGCATCTCTTATATTTTCTCTTATTTTTTCCATTTAAAATCTTCTCCAAGAGATGTCTTCACTTTTATCTATTGAGCTTTCTATAGAGATTTCTATTTTAGCCATAATATTTTCAGATTTTAAAATAAGGATATTTCTGTCCTGCATCTTTTTCTCATTTTTAGAGGCAACACATCGTCTAATTTTTCTGAATGTATTTATAAATGTTTTAATTTCTCTGCTCATTCCCTGAAATGCTGTTACCTGGTGAGATGAAGGCTCCCTGTGCCTTCCCCTGCCCCTCTGGGGCTCTAGCAGGCTGATTGTCTTCTTTTTCATAGCACAGCCCTAGTCAACGGCTTTCTGCACCCGGCTTCATCAATTGTTACTCCCACATCCACTTTCTCTCTTCCAAACAATTGTCAGACGCTCTTGTCAGTTTCTGTTTCTCCCTTTCATTGTCTTTTTGATGTGGGTTTATACATGTTGTCTCCTTTTAATGAGATCTCATGAAGAATAGGCATCGGTGGTCATTTCAACATCTTGTGAGAGAAGTTGGCACCTAGAGTTTTAACAGCTCTGCAGGATACCATATGACCCAGCAATGCACTCAGACTACAAAGTTGTCTGATGCTTTTTGTAACTAATTTTTTTTTTTTAACTAAAATCCCAAAGCTGTTCTGGATAGTCAGGTTATTTTTTGGACTGGCATATAAGCCATCTAAGATTTGAGAGAAATAAGATCCTATGTGCAAAGCTCTCCTACCAAGTCACCTTGGACATATAGCTTCACACCTTGGACAGATTATGTTCACCACCCTATTTGGAACTATCCAGCTTCAGTTGGGGGTTAATGAGCAAATGGTGCTAAAGCAAATCAAACTGTTTTAACATTAGCATTCCCAGATATGAGAACTATTTATCAGCCAACCTAGATGGTATGGTGTCAAATGACTGGAATATGCCTGGCTGGGCAGGTAAAGAAGTTATTGCCCTGGACCTTTTTTCTGCCTTATATGTATAAAGTTTCTATTTGGTTTGACTGGTTCCTATTTGATTAGACAGGGCTGACTGCATCAGGCAGAGTGCTGCTGATCAGTAAATTGGACCACCTTCCCTTATGTGGTCTGAAACCATCCCTCTGCTTGTGTATTAACCTTGCCTTGCACTTGTACTTTTCACCAGTTGCATAACTTTGCCCTCCCAGAGAGCTTATGAATTCTACCTCCTGTGGTTTAAACACTGGTTTGTGTTTTTAAAAAGACAGAGAAGTCCCCGTCGTAGACGTAAGTTCAAACATGGGAATTCAACTTTACCATGTTGTTTCGAAATAACATGTAATGTAAAGCTGCCTGTTTCCAGATAGCTGAATTCATTCCTTTGTAACAGGTCAATTCAGAGAATGCTCTCAAGCTGAGTAAGTCCCGGCCTCAGCTTAGGTCTTCCTCAATATGGAAATTCCCTATAGGTATGATTCACTCTATTTTTTCAAAAACTAAAAACAAACAGCAACAACAACAAAAAACAATAACAAAATGCCAGACATCCTCCTTCACTGCCTCAGCTCCAGATGATCAAATGTTCAGCTCCTCTGCATGGGGCTGTAGCAGAGGTCTGGTTTATGAGTCAAGAGGCTGCATTCTGCCTGAAACTTTTTTGCAGACCTTGGCTTTTTATATGTGAAATGAGAGTGTTAAGGAATCAACTTGTGACTCTGGAAACCATACTTCACACCACGAATGCACATATGAGCAAGCCAGGAACTGGTTTGCCTGGTGGTAGAACAGTGGCAGGGAGCTGAAGAACTCTCCAATGAGCATCGCCTCACCATCTCCATCGACTCAGTGGCTCCTCAAGAGAGTTGTTTGGCCACCCCTGGATGCAATCTCTTAGGTTTCATTTTCACCGCTAATGTTGGTCAAAGACAAATTAAAGAACGTCTATGCTTAGGGTAGCAATCCATGTTAGTTTGCCTGGCACTGAGTAGTTGCTTGGAATGCTGGACTTTTAGTCCTAAAACCAGAATAGTCCTGGGCAAACTGGGATGGTGGGTCAATCACCTAGTTGAACCCAGATTCACCTGGTCTGGGAGAGAATTCCAATAAGATCAGAGTGATGAGGGTGACCTACTTCCTGGCCTTCATGCCTTCATCTAATCTCCTCCCTTTAAGTGTGGGTGGAACCTGTGGCTTCCTTCTAACCAAGAGAAGATGAGAAAGGTGATGGTAAGCCCTCCAGTGATTACAGGTGTGATGAAGACTGTGCTAGAAGACTAGAGCTAGATGGCTTCTTGAAGACTCAATGAAGTAAAATACCGCAAAAGCCTGTGAGTGGCCTGTAACCTCCAGCCCACAAAAAGCAAAGGCTCTCTGCCACACAGCCTCAAGGAAAGGACTTCTGCCAACAACCTAAATGGATGCAGAAACAGATTCTTCCCCAGGGGAGCCCCCAGATGACAACACAGCCTGGGTGACACCTTTTTTGCAGTCTTGTGAGACTGCTCAGAGGCAGTTAAGTTGTGCCCAGACTCCTGACCTATGGAAACTACAGGAATAAATGTGCCTACTTTCAAGCTTCTAAATTTGTGATAATTTGTTATGCAGCAGTAAAGATCTATACAAGGTGTTTTCTGGCACCTCGAGTGTTAGCTCACACAGGAAGGCTTACTGCCTCTGCCTTACTGTAAAGTGGACTGCTCCTGGCACCCCTGCTGAAAAATGGCACAGCCAGTTGATGTGAAGGGCTGTGATCCTGATTTTCTGCACCCTGAGCCCTCTCCTCTTTGAGCCATGCTCAACACTCCACGGAGAAATTACACAGAATTTGTGAGTGACTTCCTTGTTCACAGACTAAGATTCTCAAAGTAAGACAATCAAGGTTTTTAAAAGCAGGTCGCTTCAGACTCACTTCACCTTCCTTGTATAGCACTGACCAACTCTCATTACATAGTTACATTCACTTTTAATAAATTGTAAAATCATCAGTTAAAAATCACCCTTCGAAATGATTCTCTTCCTTTTTGTCTCCTTTTCTTCCTTCCCTCCACCCTGATTCCTCCTCCCCTTTCATTTGTACTCATTTCTCTTGCTCAGATAAGATGGTAAAAGGATTAGAACATGCAGCATTATACCAAATTGTTCTAATGGAAACGAGGACCCTGCTACTAGAGATGTAGGTAGGACATAAAATGGGATAATTGACAGTTTTCACATTGCAGGCCAACCGCAGAGCCCCTTTGTTTGACTGCTCTGACCCCCATCTCAGTGTGATTATCCATTTTAGAACTTAGTGAGGGAAATAGAACAAAGGCAGCGCCTGAGTCTAATACTCCCACCTGTGGAAGCTGCAGCACCTGGGGGTTGGCTGAGCCCCTTCCTAGCACCTGGCTGCCCTACACCCTAGATGGGATGTCTCCAGGTAAATGACTTGGTCCGGGATTAGCATATATAATCAGAAGCTTAAGAGCAACACTGCCAGCAACTCGGGGCTGTTTCCAACTGGAGAGCATCAGGGAAGCATTCTCCCGGGAAAGCGTGTATGGAGACTTGACTCTCACATAAGAACTCACCTGACTTCTCAATTGCAGGGCAGCTGGTGCCACAGACAAGAGGGATGAGATAGCTCTGAAACTGCAACCTTTGTGCCGCCAGTGCCAAGGTGTGAGGCAAAGTAGCTCATGAGCTGAAATATTAGTTATTTACTTTGAAAATTAGTAAGATTTTGAGGATCTTGTATTGACCTAAAATGTACTTGAACACTATGATATGGTAATCAATGGGCCTGGCTGCCCATCTTTTGTGACAACATAGTACATGAGAACATTTTGACATATATCCTAGGGTTTGGTGTTTTCACATGGTACGAGATGTGTCACTGCCACAGTCTTAACAAGGAGGAAGTCTCTCTCTCTCTCTCTCTCTCTCTCTCTCTCACACACACACACACACGCACATGCTCACAGTGAAAAATCTCATTCATTAACCTGCTCTATGGTCCATGGACTATTTGTGGAATTAAAGAGAATCCCTAAATTTGGGGGGGGGGAGGATGTCGTTATACACTAGTAAAAGTAAAGAATACAACATGGGGCATTTTTCTACATACCATGTTTCTGGCTACTCTCATGTTGTCCTTCTAATCACTTGGATAAACCATTGGCTTAGTTGATATTAGTGGAGACCAAGCCTATGTGATGTCTACAGAGGTGCCAAGGACAGTGGGGGTAGAAGCACAGCCATGGAGCCTCTCTGAAAAAGGTCGTGAGCTGTGGTCATCCAGTCAGCTCCTTCTTTAATCTTTAGCTTCCTTAAAAATGTCACATACAGGTAGTTTCTAAAGAGAATTGTAAATCAATGATGAACACTTTGTCACATGCTGAAGCCCAGGCTATATATAAATAACCAACAGTCATTTTTCTTGTGTGTTTCTTTTTTTCCATTAGGAAGATGAGTTTCTTCAAAGCTTTTTGCTATTTTAAGTCCTCAAAAATTTCCAGCACTTGCACAGGGTGACTGTGAGCCTTGACTTATTTACAGAGAGATGTCGAGCTGAGATAAGGCTACTTAATAATCTGCCAATTCTTTCTAAACATAATTTCTTTCCACATTCTCAGTGAAAGCAGAGAGTAAGCCCTCTCAGAAGCCTTAGAGGCAGTTAGGCTATTATTCTAGAGAAGCCTGTTTGAACCTTGAATTAAGCAGAATGAATTCAATGGATATATTTTAACATTGACCAATGGCTAAATAGTTTTCAAAGGCTAAAATTGAAGGTGAAAACCATAAAAAGGGCTTCAAAAGAAAGAAATTGTCAAATTTTCATCCTTAAAATAATCTTGCAGATCAATAATGCTATCATCCCTTAAATTAGCACAGCCCTTATGGAAAACAGTATGGATGTTCCTCAAAAAAATTAAAAACAGAATTACCACATGATCCAACACTGGATATACATCCAAAGGAAGTGGTGAAATCGGTATATCAAAGAGATACCTGCACTTCTGTGTTCATGGCAGTGTTATTCACAAAAGTCAGGATATAGAATCAACCAAAGAGTCCATCATGGGTGAATGGATTAAAAAAATATAGTGGGGCAGCGCCTGTGGCTCAGTGGGTAGGGTGCTGGCCCCCTATGCCGAGGGTGGCAGGTTCGAACCCGGCCAGGCCAAACTGCAACAAAAAAAATAGCTGGGCGTTGTGGCAGGCACCTGTAGTCCCAGCTACTCAGGAGGCTGAGGCAAGAAAATTGACTAAGCCCAAGAGCTGGAGGTTGCTGCGAGCAGTGACGCCACAGCACTCTACCAGGGACAATAAAGTGAGACTCTGTCTCTGGGGGAAAAAAAAGAGAAAGAGAGAGAGAGAAAATATAGTGGATATATATATGCAATAGAATACTAGTTAGCTTTAAAAAAGAAAAAGAAGAAGGAAATCCTGCCATTTGAGACAAGTCTATGGTATCTGATGCTCTCACTTGTAGAAGGAGGAGACACTTCCATAACAAGCAATGGAGACTTTATGACAGATGTACAGTGAGAGAAACTATTAGGATAAACCTTTAGGGGAAAATATGAAGCTTAATCCCAACTACTGACCCTGCATAAAACAAGTGCTGCTGCAAAAGTGTGGGCTCAGTAAGCTTGAAATAAAGGAATCTCTGCCTGGAGACAAGGGCCTGGGTTTCATGATCTACTCACACCTCTCTTGATTTGAGGAATCAATGAATTGACTGATTTTCAGAGACAAACAGTTTTCCTCTCCCTGATCCTTTAACAGTCATAAAAACATGGCAAATAAGAGAATCATGGCCAGTTTTAAGCGCAAGGAAGCTATTTTTGCACCAGGGCACAATAAACGATGCTACATTTGGAAGTGAAGGTACAGTTCTTGATCCCTTGTTACAAAGGAAGCATCACAGCATAAATGGGGGGTGTGATAGGAAGCGAGCAGATTGATGCATTGACCCAGGAGACCAAGGGAGTCAGGCTAAAGTTAGAGAAGCTTGTTCTGGGTTACAAAAAAAGAAATACGGCAAGATATAAGCTTTCCAACCTGAGAATGTAGATGTCAGAAGAGATAAGAGGAAACCTGCTCACTTCTAGAAAAGTCTACAATCATGCTGACTCTTCCCTGGCTCCTAAGAAAATAGTAGGTCAATGTAAAAACACCACGGGTTCCAGGACCTCTGGCATTGAACTGTCCATTCACTATTGTGGAAACCTAACTGTCATCTTTTAAACTTTTACCTCTCACTAAGCTCTCCGGACATATTTACTGCTCTCCCCTTGCTCTGGTCTGACCTTTGCTTTCTGTTTTCAAATGTGCTTACCGTGCCCCGTGGCTCAGCATTGTCCACTGGTTAAAACCCCCCTCACGTTCTGGGGAATAAGGTAACCCAAGTTCTAGTTCTGCCTACTATTCACATTTCCGTGCAAGTGTAAGGCAGTCTTTCGACTTCACTGTGCCTCCGCCTCCTTTGGCACAGCTGAGGAGCCATGACCTACATGGAAAATGAGGAGGGCCGAGGAGTGGCACTTCTAGATTGGACTGGGAGAGTCACAGCTGCCATCCTCCCTGCTTTCTCCTGTCCCTCCCAAGTTCTGGGCCCCTTCCTCCTGCCCAAATGTGGAGCTCTTTCCCAACAAAGCCAATGAGGGGGTATTGGCCCTGCCTGAAAATGGGTAACGTTCATTCTTGCCTCACTTGACCTCTTAGGATATTGTGCCTAGATACTCTTCTAACAGTGTCTCGATTTACAGGTGAAGAAACTGAGGCACAGAAAGGTGAAGACGCAATGGCAGATAGGGCTTGCATGAGCCATAAAGGAGCCAAGACATGTAGAGCTTTTAAACCAGAACCTGGCACATAGCAAACACTATTAATTCTAACTCTTATTTACTATTTGCTATTACTTTGATTTTTATCACCATGAGCTCAGTGAGATAGACACTTAATGTACCTTAGGCTGCGCTTGACACTTAGAAAGGACGCAATAAATGGTAACTGCTTTTATTATTAGCACTATAGCTTGGGGCTTGGATTGTTGTTTCATACCAACACTGCATTTTTCACAAATTTGGAATTCCAAGACTCCCCAAATACTCTAGCTCCTCAGATAATTTCTTCCCGGCCTCTGGGCCCCTGCTAAAGACTTCTTTGCAAGCAATCTCACTCTTTCCTGTAGTTTTATCTCCCTCCCTTCACTGAGCATCGCTTATCACTCTATTTTATATCACTTTGCTTTTCTTTGCGCTCCCCACTTCCCTCTATTATCTGTTCAGTTGCCCACAATGGCTTCCACTTTGCATATAGCCACACTTTCTGGCTGTTTCTCCCCTGCGACTCCCGCTTTGTCTCCACTTTCCTGATACATGCACTGCGTGAAGGTCAGGCATACCTCTTAGATAGGCATTTTTATCATCTACAGTTGGCAAACAATCATTGCTTGCTCCTCCATACTTTGCTTCACTACTAACTTTTCACTTCCTCTCTATAACTTTCTTCACTAAAAATCACCAATGGTTTGTTTTCACCTTTTTGTCCTGAATATCAATTTGATGATAGTTGCTGCAGAACATGTGGGCACTAGAGAATCTCCACTTAATTTTCTTTCATATGTTGAAACGTACATGAATTTCTGTCTGGGCCCCCTCTCCTTCTTTTGTGAATGTACCTTGACAAAGAATTACTTTAATGTTACGGACAATACCTCCCTAGCCCGTCAATCAATCACCGCTATGGCTTGCCAGCAACCAGTTTATTCACAGACTGAATTCCTTCACTCTGGAAGCATATCTTATTTTTATTTTTCCACTTGTCTTTAATAAGATATTATTTAGCTAGCAAATACACACAAACCAAAGACAGATAAAGACTGCAATGCAAACTAACAAAAATTATCACATATGGAACTGAGTTTCCCATTCTTCAGTTTTTAACTACACTTCCTTTTTGAGGGTAATAATCAGTTGTGAATGCATACTTTTCAAGCAACAGTCTGTGTATCTTCAAGTTCACGAGACAGGTATAACAGTCTTAAGTTGCATGTATTAGAGAACCTAGCATTCGACCTGAAAGCCTGGGACTCTCTGCACATTTATGGTGTGCCGATGTATTTCTTGCATCTGTCTGATGCGGTCTTTCTGCCACATTAGGTTTTGAGGCATAGGATATCTCTGTGTGCCATACAAGTACCGGTATGGGATCCTCACATGACAAGCAGTGGCTCTACAACGAGGCTGTGGCATGGGAGGAAGAAGCATCCACCTCTTTCTCTCAGCACAGTATCGATAGGCTTCTTTCCGATACTGTTTGTCCATATCATCACTGTTTTTCCAGCCTCCAATAATGAAGATGTCATCTTTGTAATAGCAAATGGCTGCTCCTTCAATGCTAAGGACTTCTGGAGGCAGGCTTTCAAGGATCTCGTCAGACACTTGACTGGCAATTTTTCTTACTGCCTCTTCATTTTCTAAAGAATAACTCTTGGGACAGCATGATGCTGTCTGATATAAGTTTGAATTGACCACCGACATTTGGAAAAAGCAGTAATTGTCAATAAGCGGCAAAGACTCGACATCTTGCCACTGTCGAGTCTCTGTATCATAGCAAGTGATTACAGCCTTTAATCCATCTTCAGTGTCCCTGTCCACAGGAGTGCGGGCGGCAATGTACACAAAGCGGTCTTCAATGGCTAGTGCTTTGACATCTCGAAGAATCTTTGGTGCCGATTCCAAGCTGTGCCATTTATCAAGCTCAGGATTATAAACATTCACATCTTTAAAGCCAGGACTGAAGTTGCCGTGTCCTCCAATGCTATAGAGCTTCCCTTTGACTTCTGTCAGTCCAAAAGAATGCTTTCTTGTCATCAGACTACGAACATGTTCCCACGTATTCAAATTTGGGTTATACCTTTCTACAGTTTTAGCAAACCCTGGTTCCATCGATCCAGCAACATATACATAGGATTCTGTTACTGCAACAGCATGTCCATCAAGGTGTTTATGAATATGGGGCAGGTTTACCCATCTGTCTTCATCAACAAAATATCCCACACATTCACTCAAATAGTCCCCTTCTTCTGACACACCCCCAATAACCATGATCACATCCATGTTTTGCCCCAAACGAGGTAATAATGAGATAAGAAAAGCAGGGTCCTGGAAGGCAGCCAATTGTATACTCTCAGCTCTCAGGGCATGCCTCTCCACTGCATCAGCCACCAACTTGACACAGACTTCATTATTGGCTACCAGCCTCTCTGGTTTGACACGCTGAGTAAGGTAGGTAGGTTTCATTTGGGGCAACCTGAGCAATTTAAAAAGTTCTTCAAAGTATCTCTCTCTCTCTTCAGCATTTCTCTGAACCCACTTCAAAACTGTTTCAAAGAGAACCTCTTCGGAATCAACGGTGATTTCCAAGTCTGAAAGCCAGTCTCGAATGAGATAGAAAGGCAAAGTATAAAATTCTTCATCCTGAATTATTTTGTGGAAATTTCTCCGTATCATATCAGCAGCTTTCACAGCAAGCTGCCTTAGGGTGTACATGTGAGCTAAGCTATGAATGGCTACACAATTTGAGAGATGAAGTTTTTTCCTGAGAAATTCGCCACAAAATTCTTTTAAACGAATTAATAAAAACCTGTCGGCCAACTCCAGCACCTCGTGCACACTGCCCGTGCTGATGCGGATGCGCCCGGTGTACATGTATTGGATAACGGCCTCCACGGTCTCCGGTTCGGGCCCCGGCTCCGAGCTCCACTTGCGCATCTCCACCCGGTCCGAGCGGGACTCACAAAACGGGCCTGCGAGCAGCGGCATGAAGTAGTCGGTGGCGGCGGCCAGCACCGAGCGGTGGGCCTGGAACTCGGGGCCTCCAGCGCCGCCGAAACACAGGGTAATGTCGCAGAAGAGGCCCTGGCGCCGCTGTTCGTTCTGCCGCCAGGACAGCTCCGACCACTGCGAGCTGCACTCGAAGTCCTCGGCCTCTGGGCCCAGATCGCCCCCGCTCGCCTCCATTGCAGAGATCCCGGGCCCAGGCCTGAAGCCCACCACGGCAGCCAGCCCCGCCGAGCCGGCGGCGGCCGTCTCCATGCTCTCCACCTCCGCCACCTGAAGAGACGCGGCCGCGGCAGCCGCTGCCGCAGCCTCCGCCGCCATTTTGACGCCGCCACGCCCGAGTTCCACAGTCTAGGAACGTTGCGGCCGTTCTGGTCGCGTGTCTTACTTTTTATTTGAAACTTCTTGGAATTCCTCCCTTTATCTTGCTTTGCTTTACGTCTCAGTGTTTACACTCTCCCACCTGCAAATGGGAATCTGCGCAATCTAAGTTGTCTCTCAGGTTTAATGCTTTCTCTTCCTTACCTTTGATGACTTGTACATCCTTGACTTCCTCCACATCCTCTCATCTCAGAAGAGACACTTTCTTAGTCAGTATTTGCATGCAGAATACCGAAAACTGTAAGTTTCTTTTTTTTCTTTTTCTTTTTTTTTTTGGCTGGGGCTGGGTTTGAACCCGCACCCTACTCCTTTGAACCACAGGTGCTGCCCTCTTTCTTTTCTTTTTTAAAAAGTTTTCACACAAAATATTGAATGACCTATGAATTTTGTTTTTCTTTCTTTTTTTTGAGACAAGAGTTTCACTTTGTCGGCCTTGGTAGAGTGCCATAGCATCACAGCTCACAACAACCTCCAGCTCTTGGGCTTAAATCATTCTCTTGCCTCAGCCTCCCGAGTAGCTGGGGCTACAGGCAACTGCCACAACGCTTGGCTATTTTTTTGTTGCAAAAGTTTGGCCGGGGCGGGTTTGAACCTGCCACCCTAGGATATGGGGCTGGTGCCCTACTCACTGAGCCACAAGCACCACTCAACCTATGAGTTTTAAGTGAGACTCCACAGCCCATAATTTGCAAAGGATAAATATCCAGAATATATAAAGAACACTTTAAAATAAGTAAGGAAAAAACAGAACAAAAAAATTAAAAAAAAATAATCAAAGGGTATGAACTCAAAAGCCTTAATATGAAGACTAAATGACAAAGAGCTTGTGAAATATGTTCAGCCTTTCTGATGAGCAGTTATCCACTAATGTTGGACTTCTAGCCATACTCTGGTGTTTACACTTAGCAGAAGAAGACATTGTCCCCAAAGACAATTTTTGAGGAAAAAAAAAAAATGTAGGAGGCTCCAGATTAATGTGGCTGAAGTAGTAAGCACAGTAAGAACGTGAGAGAGAGCCTGTTCCACAAAACACTGACCAAGAGTTCCTTGGGAGATCCTGGAATGCCTCTTCGAGGAAAACATCTTAATAGCTTATCTTGTTCCACCAAGTATCCCCGAGAATACTAGGAGGAGGAATGCATGAAGGCTGCCTGCAGCAGAAGCCATGAAGACTTCACTGTGATTGAGACAGGCTGTGAAAACTTCCTAGAAACTGTCAGAAAATATTTCGTGCTGCTGTCAGAATGTGTTGCTGGGCTGGTGCCCTGTGTTTTCCTCCTCACTGTGGACAGACTGCAATAGTTCATGCCTTGTGTTGAACTAATGAGTTACAACTGTTGGGAAAATTTATGTTGAAAAAATTTTGCATGTTTTAATGTTGGCAGTCACTTATGGGAAATAAGATTTATTAGTCCTTTGGTAAGATGTTAAGTTTGGCAGCTTTAATTGAAGACAAAGTGTTAGAAAGCCAATAAAAATCAACTTTCAACTCCAGCTGTTAACAGTGACCCACCCTTCCTTAGATAGTTCAGCACCACGCTAAAACGTGCTAAGAGTCAGGTTCGATAGATGGCTTGGGGCAAATGACATAAGACATGACTTTCATGACCTTATCTATAAATGATAAAAAGAATAGTGCCCTTTGGACTGTTGGGAAGATGAGTAAGATGAGGCACGGCACAGTGCTTGGCACGCAATTAGCTGGCAATCAATGTAAGCGCTTCTTAGTGATGAGATTAATGGAGTTGTCAGATTTCCATCCACCAGGATGCCTGCTCCCATCTGCTAGGCCTTAGAGTGAAGGCCTCAGACTGGTTCTCCACCACTGGCCCTCACTTGCTGCTGGCCAGCCATAGCCTTATTTACAAAGCCCTTTATGAGCAAGGCATATGACCAGGCCAGGGAAGGAAAATCAATGGCTGTGGACACAGCAAAGCCAGGAAACTCACAAAAGAATTCTGGTCTCATGCTTTCCACTGTACCTGCCACCGCCCCTCAACACAGCCCTCTCCTGGGTAATATGTTCTCAGTCCTACCTGAAGACAGGGGATGGGTTGGATGATACTCCCTCTTCCCCCAACACTTCTTTAATTCCTTCCATAGATTTTATGATTATTTAACGTGCCATGTATTTTTTCTTGATTCCATTTATTCCCTGTCTCTCTGCAGCAAAATATCAACTCTATGGGGATGTGCATTGTGTTTGTTATATTCCCTGCTGTATCCCCAGCATCTGAATGGGCCTGGTGCAGGGTAGCTGTTTAGCACATCTTGTTGAATGAATTGAATAACATTCAAATGAGCAAAATTCATCCTTGCTCAAAGTCACTCTTATGAGATGAATTGTACATTCCTACATTCATATGTTAGATTCCTAACCCCAGAACCCCAAGACCTTTAAAGAAGTACTTAAGGTAAAATAAGATCATATGGGTGAGCCTTAATCCAATATGACTCACATCCTTATAAGAAAAAGAGTTTAGGACATGCCCATACAGAGGAAGGATGCTAAGAAGACAGAGCAAGACCAGCTGCAAGCCAAGGGGAGAGACCTCAGACAAAACCAACCCTTCCTACACTTTGTTATTGTACCCCTAGCAAACTAATGCTGTCACTGAGCAAGGTTTCTTTAATAGAACTAAGATCTGGATTTCATTAGCTTGAAATACTAATTCTCTAATAGTCCGCCCTTTGGAAATAGAGCCCCGTAAAAAGCTGAGCAAATCCCCACAGGGTCTAGAGGACTAGATAGAGTTTTCAGAGGAAACCTAACCAGCTGCATAAAGAAATTTCAGTGACCCCTACATGTTTTTATAATCCTCTCCCTTAACAAACTACTTGACATTTTGAGTTGTTTCCCAGAAATGGATTTTTACAAGACAAAAGAGTTGAGATTCTGAAGGCCCCAGGATAGACTTCCTGATGCCAAGATTCCTCCTTCTCCTCTGACTGCCCCAAAGCATGTGGCCCCAACTTAAAAAGCCCACAATCTCTACTAGTCAGGGAGCCAGATTTGGGGCAGCTTTTCTTTTTCTCTGGAAAAGATCTTTTTCATGTTTAACAAATTCTCTTCTGGCCAGGTACTATTGCTCACCTTATAATCCCAGCACTTAGGGAAGCCAAGGAGGGAGGAACACTTAAGACTGGGCTGTCTTAAACATAGTAAGACACTGTCTCTATTTTTCATAAAAGAAAAAAAATTAAAAATTCCTTTGTTCTTTGGTAATCCTCATTGTCTCAATAGTTGGATCTTTGTGCAGCAAGTAAGTAGACCTGGGTTGACACCCCATTGCATTTTTGATAACACAATCATAGCTCTTCTCATCCATTGTTGGAAATGACAGAGTCAAAATACACCCCAGGACTCACCCCCTAGAAGACAGGTGGTCGCCTCCCACAGCTACTGCGGGCCCCAGAAGAGGCCTACTGTAGGACTGTTTATTTCACAGATGGAAGCCCCTATTTACTCTGGGTGTTGTTCCCCTGAGGAATGGAGATGGCAGTCATTGAGTCAGGTGATAGTAGCAGCACTACTGGCACTTTTTGGAAGGAGAAAGGAGAGCCATTGGGGTAGAACCCAGGAGGAGTTAAGGGATGCAGTTGAGCTTAGTCCCCTAGAAAAAGGTATAGTCTAGTAGGAATGATATGATTTATAAAATTGGAACAAATAGAAGGACAAATACACCCAAGCTAGGGTTGAGTAAGCCCACCCTAAACTGTAGATAAAGAGATGCTACTGTAATTCATAAAAGAGAGAAGACTCTGAGGGCTGAGGAGATGAGAGGCTGGGGCAGAGTCTCCTGTGCTTTTAATATAGTCACTTGCAAGGGTATAACATTGCCATACTCGGACTGGTAGTGGAGTGGGAGGTAGAATGAAGAATCCTGACCCTGGGGAACAGCAGAAATCAATGTCCAAAGGAGGTCTGGGGGATCACAGGGATTTGTCATACCCTGGTAAAAATTTGAGACATAGTAAGGACACCCATTCCCTCACCAGATTCCTGGAGGAAATGAGCCAAACCTGAGATCTGATTCAGTTGCTTTGTTTATGACTACAGGTCTTTCATCAAACTTTCCTAGCCTCCTGGTAAATTAGGGGAGACCCTGTGGGGCTGCCTTTTTCTGATCAGGGTGCATGCAGACTCCAGACCCACCATACTTGCCACACATCAGCCTTCTGACCCTCAGCACTCAGCAACACACACAGAAAACCAAAAGAAAGGGCATGGGTGTGTGGGAAGGGAAGTTTTACTCATCAGAGGGAGAATATGATTGAGAGAGACTGAGAATTCCAAAATGTAGCACACAGCACGGATTTAGAAGCACCACTAATGATTGCCTTTGACCTCTTCAGCCTTATGAGAACTCCTCTGGGATGGGTGTGGGGTACAGGGGTTGAGCAGAGACTTTGAGGCTGTGAGATATGGCAGCAGTGATGAGGCTGGTGTTGGAGTAAAAGGGCTGTGCTGAGTGATGACATGGCAAAGAAGCAGGCACAGGAAACTAAGTCAAGTTTTAATATTTGCTTCCCATGGCCAGGACCGAGCAGCACCTTCCCTCTTGTCCCTGCCCAGGCATGGGAGGCATGTCTAAGCAGAGCAGGCAGTGACTGAGATAGGGCTTATATTTTCGATCTGTGGATTTTCCTTAACTGTATCCTCTCTTGTTTCACTACTGAGGCCAAAATAGTATTATCATTACGACTACTTGCTCAAGTGCCTGCTCAAAAGCATCATAGAATTTTTTCCCCTGAAACCAGAATGTTAAATTAACTCATTTACATGTGTGCTTTGGGATTGCAGGAGGATTGCCCTGTGCTTTGATGCATGATGTTCTTAGTCATTGTGATGGCCATGAAGACTCTGACAGGTCATTCTCCTTGCATAAGATTATATGGCAATACTGCAAGGCATCAAAACATGGGGCATGCAGGTAAGTAGTGTCTTCATTTTTCTTTTGCAAAAGTGTTCTGAGGTATAAGTAGGTGCAACTACAATCGGAAAATAAAGACATAACAGCCTTTAGCTGTTATGCAAGATTTCTCTGTGGGTCACTGTCTCTAGTAGCTCTAAATTCTCTATACTTATAACAAGTTTCCTGACATTTTTATCCTTTATTGCTACACTGGACAGCTGAAAACATGAATTTATTTGAGTTGCTTACTTCTTTCTAGCTATAATCAAGCTGCAAGATATGTGTTAGAAATCTAATCAAGACACACTGGAACTTTTTAAAAATTCCCTTAAGCCATTTTTTCCAATGTCAAGAAAAAATTGTGATGAACCTCCAGGCATCCCTCTGTTGAATGTTTCAATTCTAGTGATAGATGGTAGTAATCGTCCTTAAACACTCCCTACTTCTCCTAATTGACTGCATTTGGCTCACTTCCTTGAATGAGCTCCTTGGTAGCCTCTGACCATGTAAATAGTTTGACATAGCAGGAGGAAGGTGGTGGTTTCATGTAACTTCCTCCTTTCCACCTCCCTAAACCCAGCCTGACCAACGCATAGGAAACAAGGTCCTCCTATAATTCTACTTTGCCCTGCTGAACATCAAACCTCTCACCATCCTTTTACTAAGAATTAGTTCACTCTTCTCCCTGCAGTATAGTTCTTCTCAATTATTTGCATTTCCCAGCTGTTCTATAGATTCACAAATCTTTTGGTACAAGAACTGGAGGAGAAGGACTGTCCTGAGCGCAGAGGTTTGAGACCAGCCTGAGCCAGAGTGAGACCCCCATCTCTACAAAAAAAAAAAAAAAAAAAAAAAAAAAAAAGCCGGGCGTTATGGTGGGTGCCTGTAGTCCCAGCTACTTGGGAAGCTGAGGCAAGAGAATTGCATCAGCCCAAGAGTTGGACGTTGCTGTGAGCTATGATGCCACCGCACTCTACCAAGGACCACAAAGTGAGACACTGTCTCAATTAAAAAAAATAGAGAGAGAAGGAGCTGGGTACAGCTGCTGAATGGAACTTTGGGAAAAAACAAGGGATTAAAGATGGCGGCCGAGTAACAGCTTCCCTGCAACTGGGCACAGTGAGTCGGGGGAGATAAGACTCCAGGCATCCCTGACTGGTGGGAACTGCCTATAATCATCTCTTTGAGGATACAGGGAGTCAGCAAGGGACTTCTGGACCACAAGAGGAGGACAAAAACAGTGGAAAACTGGCAAGTGGTTGCGTGTGTTCTATTGACCTAATTCTGACAGCAACCGTAAGTACAAGCAGCAGTGAGACTACAAACCAGAAAGGCCCTTACCTGTGAACTGTTTCGGTGTTTTTGGACTTGGCACTCAAATGAACTACCTTGGGGAGAGCTTGAGCAGGAGTGCGGAGAATTTTGGGCATTGTCTAGGGCCCCAGACTGAGCAGCTGAGATGGGTCACAGGGAGCTGTTGTGAGAGAACTGCCCCAGCAAGCTCCACCCTCAAGGTCCCAGAGCAAGAATCGGGTGGGACCTAGTAACCTAGTGACTGAGCAGCCTAAAGGCCGGGACTAAGCTGCCTTACAGCCTTAACCTTTAGGGGCAGAGTGAGACAGTTTTGGCACACTGGAGACTTGGGCTGTTGCCCTGGATAAAATGGGGTGGCATCAGAGCTCATAGCAATCTCAAACTCCTGGGCTTGGTGCCACCCAGAACTCCATAAGAGCTGTGCTGCAACTCATGACCTGCGACCCGCACCCACCGGACCTCCACATGCCCAGACCAGGAACTGTGGGAGCTGTGCATCCCTGCATCCTTCCTCCTGTGTCATCCAGGCCTCCACACTGATCCGCTCATCTGGCCAGGGACACTGGTAGCCGCATGTTCTCTGGAGCCTTCACTGTCTCTGCATAGAGCCCTTCACCTGGCCAGCAACTGCTGGAGCCGTGGGCTCTCTGTGCCAAAGTCACTGAGCACCAGGCACTCCCAGAACCGTGTGCACCACCTCCTGCCCTGTTGTTGGATACAGGTGTGTCACACACCAGAGCTGCTTCCACAACCAGAACTCCCTAGCTGGGGCAGCCCCAGAGGAACTAAACAGGGTCACTCCCTACAAAGATCCAGCAACAATAGAGTGATCCCACTAGGGTCTAATCTTGGAGAGACACCTCCCCAACTCTGAGGATGGCCAGAGGCAATGGTGAAAAACAATCATGAGGTGAAATCAACAGAAAAACTCTGATAATATGAATAATCAGTGTAG
>CAUYPK010009785.1:0-17792 GCA_963574355.1 Loris lydekkerianus
TATGAGGAAAGGACCAAGGAAGGGGAAGGGAGGGGGGAGGTTTGGGTGGAGGGAGGGTGATGGGTTGGGCCACATCTATGGTGCATATTTTTATCTATAATAATAATAAAATAATAATAATAACAAAAAAAAAAAAAAAAAAAAGAGACACGGTCTCACACTCTGTTGCCCAGGCTGGAGTGCAATGGTACAATCGAAGCTCAATGTGACCATGAAAACTTAGGGTCATGAGATCCTCCCATCTCAGACTCCTAAGTAACCAGCACTACAGGCACACACTACCTCATCCAGCTACTGTGTCTTAATTTTTGTGGAGATGAAGTCTTCCTATATTGCCCAGGTTGGTCTCAAACTTCTGGCCCCAAGTGGTCCTCCTACCTTGTCCTCCCCAAGTGCAGGGATTACAGGTATGAGCCACTGTGCCTGGCCCCATTTTTAAAACTATGTTTGTAGCAGATAATTTGTCTAGGCTGTTAGTAACAAAAATTGAAAAGAGCAATAAACAGTGCTGATATATTTAGTATTAAAAATAGCAATGACTTATAATACTAAGCCTCTACCATTTTCCATTTTTAGTTCCACAGCTATTATTTCATCCTCTGGAAAGACCTGTGAGCTAGATAAATCACGCCGGTGAGATAAATAGTCCCCAGCGCACAGACAGGAAACCAGCCCAGAAAGGCCGACTTGAAAAAGTCACACAGCTGAGGAGGAGGAAGCAGCGGGCTTCTGAGAACTCAGGCGTCCTGCTCACCAGCTGCCCATTCCACTGTATCACACTAGAAATTCAGATAAAAGATTTTATTTTTGAATGGCGCCAACCACTTATCACAATACTGGCTCGTCCTCAAATGCCCAGGTTCTGGTACACCACCTTCCCCCAGTCAGTTCTCAAAACAGCCTCTCTCTGCCAACTCGCATCTTTCTTTCCATTCTCTCTCTTGCACTCACAACATCTTCTCTCCTTTTTCATAATTAAAATCTTAGGTCCATTTTTCTCCAAATTGTCCTATATTGTCTAACTACCATCTCTTAGCTTTCTAGTGAAGTGTGTCCACCTACAAAACATCGACAGTTCTCATGGAGCCAGCAGAAACATCGGAGAGACAATCCACCACTGCTCCACTCAAATGTCCACTGAGGACTATAATGTTCAAGTCACTTATGTTGGCTGCAGAGTCAACAAAGAAATAAGACACTCTCCCCACTGTCAAACAGTTCATCCTTTAGGCAGGGGATGGACAGCTATTCCAACTGCTGAGATCCATGGAACGATCTTAAAGTCTGACAGTAAGGAAGTCTACTGGCCCAACACCAGACAAGCTAAAACAAGGCCGAGGAGCTCACGGACAGGCTGAGGGACTGGTACCAGAGCTGGGCTTTGGCTAAAGACTAAGATGTCGACAGGCTGATCTGTGTACTTGAGCAGGGATTCAGAGGCGGGCATCCTGATGACAGGGGAGCTGCGAAGGCGTACTGGGGAGCAGCAGTTAGAGACGCACACGCAGGCAGGCCGGCCCGACGCAGGTGCAGGGGCGAGACCCGGGGGTGAGGCCTTCACGCATTTTTCAGCTGTTAGGAATACTGAGGAGAATTTTGGGTCAGACTAATGATATGGCTGTGCATGTTTTCAGAAAGATGACTCCCTGGAATACGAATTTGAGAAAAAAGGCCAGTGATGGAGCCTGGTCTTTCCTTTTCTGGAAAGAAGAACCAAGCCTTCTGTCAGTCGACAAGGAAGACTTGTAGTCCGATTCATTAAAATAAAAATTCCATGCCATATAAAAAATTGTTCCCATCTGGTCATCCATTTCCCTTCCCACTCCAGATGAAGGAACTAAAATCTTTCTAAAATCTATTTAATTTTTATTGTAGCTGTTTAATATTTAGTTGAATTCCACAAATCAAAATATTATAAACTCAAACACCGTCACAATGCTTATCAATCTGCTTTAACTATAAACAGATTTTGATAGTTAAGTTTAACCTAAAGTTTCTCAGGCTTAAAGAATATAATCTGAAAGAAAAATACTAGGTACCAATTTTTATCTATCAGACAGGCCAAGATAGAAGAGTAAAATGATTTAAACCTATGGTAAGACAATATAGAAATATTTATCAGACCCTCAACGACGAGCCTGCTGTTTGCACTAACAATTCAAATGCTAGGAATTTACCTTACGTACATAATCACCTAAAAGGGTGTTCCTTGCATTAAAAAAGACTGAAGACAACTTTTAATTCATTAATACCACAAAATTTATGCAGATATTAAAAATAATATCATAGCTACATTTTTAGTGAAAATACACTTACTATGAGAAGACATGTACATATACGCAAAATTTTTTTAAATCTTGGGGAAAATACATTTCCAACTTTAAACTTGGTCAGTGAAGTTATGATTATAATTTTCTTCTTTATAGTTTTCTGTGTTATGTGAAAAAAAGTTAAAGACTTATTATAATTCTAAAATTACACTATGTAATATTACAGAGGGAATATTAATAATGTGTCATCGAAGACAAAAATGTTACTTTAATAAATAACTTAGAAAACTACCTCATGAAAATATTAATTCAATGATTTGATTAATTATAACCTGTAACTTTAACGGGGGAGAGAAGGCACAAAAAGACTTACTAAAGACCAGTCATTTATCTGAGACTAAAGTGCAAGGTCCTGTAGACCATCATAACCAAGGACACAAGAGGAGGACCTTCACTCAGCATTTCTGGCAGGTAACCTTGCTCCTCCGTCACTTTAGAAATGCAGAGAAGTATCACTCTATGACATTTGAGCTATGTCAGATATAACCACAGACAACTGAAACCAAGAAATCCAGGCTACAGCTGCTGCGCCCTCGGCCCGCTGCTATACCAGCAGTGTACACACTGGATCACACGGGCGACAGTGATCTCAGAAGATGACAAGACCTTCTTTTACTGTACCTTTTCTGTGATTATCTTTAGATACCCAGACACTTATCACTATCTTACAGTTGCCTACAGTACTCAGAACGGTGACACGCTGTCCAGGGCTGTGGCCTAGGAGTGACGGGCCATACCACGCAGCCCAGGTGTGCAGTGGGCTGGGCCACCCAGTCTGTGTAAGTGCACGCTACCATGTTCACACAACAAAATCCCCAGATGCCACATTTCTCAGAATGTGTCCCTGTGGTCAAGTGATGTATGATAGTATAAGCAAAATGTTAGAAAAAGCCTTTCGTAAGGCAGCGTTGTGTTCTAAATCTGTATAAACACTAAAAATAGCAGCTAGCACTTGCTGCATGTTTGCCGCTGGTTCACCCTGCACGTAGAGCACTGTGCGCCGTAGGTCACCCAGTCCCCGCAGTGCTGCCCACAGCAGGTGCTGGTGTGACCACAGCTTGCACACATGCAAAATGAAGAACAGACAAATGAATGCACAGGCAGCAAAAAATAAATCGAGGCTTTGAAGCCAAGCAGCCTGACTTTCTGCAATGAGTGTGCTTAATAACCAGCATCACCACAGATTAAGTGCCGTGGATTTCTGCCACACTCAGCAGGACATGTAAACTCTCTGCAGAGGGCTAGAAATGCTGTGCTTAACAAGTGAGCAGCAGAGCGGAGCGCAGAGCCAGGGCATCTGCAGCTCACAGAGTGCATCTCAGGGCCAGCAAAGGCTGGGAACTGAACATTCACACACACTGTGTTTAACGGGCGGCATTTTTGTTTCAAATGACATCCTCATTATAAAACATACCAGTGTGATGGAGGCATTCCTAATTCTGTATGAAATCAGCACATTGTACCCCCCATAAAGGCATTAATGTATACATGATCTATGTGTTTATGATTCAATAAAAATATATTAATATTTAATTAAAAAATATATTCAATAAAAATATATATTCAATTATATATGTTTATATGATATATATTCAATAAAAATATATATTCAAAAAAAAAAATATATATATATATATATATATATGATGGAAAAGAAAACACCACACTCACAAACGTCTCCAGCAACGCGTCTGTTATTATCTGCACCAGGTCCTGTGTGCAGCCTCCAGCTAGTGAGATGCTTTCTATCCTGCCTTCTTTGTGTCTGGCAAGCAGCAGGGCCGGAAGAGTTGCAGCATATTTATTTGACCTATAGAAAAATGCAGATTAAAATTCACAACCAAAACGCAAAAAAGTTATGAAAACACAAAAAGTTAGGCCAGGAAGTCACACTGGGAGGTGGCAAGTGGGAAGAAGCTCCACTGCTACAGAAAAAATGAACTAAATTTCCAAACTTATTCTTCTATATGAAGCTATCTGAGAAAGTTTAAGAGTTTTGACAACCTAGATTAAAACAGAGTAACAAATAATCTAGCCATGTTTTTTCCTACACAATTTATTCATCCAGAAAATGTCTAAATAGGGTTTGGAACACAATGAATGGTCCTCAACCTTTTTGGACTTGCTACACTGCTCAGTAAGGTGGTGGCCACTTACGAGACACTATCTGCCAGGCACCACATTAGGCATTTTAGTTTTATTTTTATTTATGCCTCAGAAAAGTCCTATAAGATAGGCATTATGACCCCTTTTTATAGATGAGGAGACAGAACTTAGTGACTAATAAATGCCAGGTACAGACTTTCAGTGAGGGGCTCCCCACATAAAGCCTGCTCCTGACACTGAAACAAGGGCCCAAATCCACCCTCTACCACAACCACTTTTGCTAACTAAATCGAAAGGAAAATTCTCTAAATAGGAAAAATGCTTTCTGTGAAACTACTAGTGTGGCAGTCGTATGTAATAACTTAATTGATGCCAGAACAAAGTGCAGACATTACAATATTATATGCATAATTCGAAAGCTCAGGCTTCAGATCACCTAGGGAAGCCTCTCAGCTGACAGGTGGTTACCAACAAGACATACTCTGAAAACTACCCATCCAGGACTCTGAACCACAGCTAAGGGCACAGTGAGAACAGATTAGAGGACAATCGTGATTATCCACTGTCAGGAGGATAGGTCTCAAATTTACTAGTTAAGTATCTACGTTTCAAAGACCACTAATTTCACAGGTAAGACACACACTTCACCATCAAGGGCATATGTCACCAGTGGTGAAGATGCAAGAGTTAAGCTTAGAATTCTCAATTGGGAACATTACAGTCAGAAGGCAAGAAAGACAAACTACTGGGAACAGTAAGTCCACTCGCACCTGAAAATTGTCTTTCATGTAGAATGTGATGTGTATTAATAATAATCTCCAAATTTATAGTTGAGTCCTTCGTTCTGTAGCAACTAAAATATTTCTGTAGTCCACAGAAGCCCTATCTTCTACAGATAAAGCAATTTAAGTAGCTACAGACAAACAAAAAAACCCACTGATTTTTAAATACACACACACACACACACACACACACACACTTTGGTAGCAAATAAAAACTTACTCTCTAGAAGTTAAACTCTACAAAACCTCTCCAAAAAACAACTCCAAAAAACCAAAATTACAGATAATAGAATCCAAAGAGGAAAATTTTTCTAAGATGATGAAGTGGGAATCCAGGACTGCCCTTGGTGGAGGCTCTGGCCCAAAGTAAAAGAATATCTATAGAACCTAAACGTTTGGTACTTTCCAGATCTCCCTAGAAGGAAATTAAAAAAGTATTTATGTGGCTGTGCTGTCTTCCTTCATGACCTGAATAAAGGCGAGTAATACATTATTTTGCGTAGCTTCTTCCACCCTAAAATTAAAAGAGCAAAAAACTTACAGTATCAAAACATCTTCTTCAGAATACATTGCAGTGATAACATATCCTTGCAGGTACTTTCCAGCTTCACTGAAATATTCTTTTGCTATAAATACACAGACAAGACAAAAGTCTGAAACCTTGAAAATAACGTATGTGACTCAATCGAGGAAGAGTTTTATACAGATGGTAGTTCTTCATTATTGATTACAAAGATAAATATTTAAGTGCAGACCTCATACAACAGTGGTTCTAAAATAAATCTGTGTCCTTTTCATGACATTTGATTACTAAAGAAATGTAAACTGATGTAATAAAACGATGGTTTTCTAAACAAATGTATTCTAAATGTAGTTTATAAGATTCACAGCACTCCGGTCAGACAGAGTTACTGAATAAATACTTGTTGGCTTTTCTTCCTAAGGCAGGGTAAATGGGGACAGCTGCCCTACAAGTACCCTGAAGAGAGAAGCAGGTTCGTAAAACGATGTGCACTTGTAATCACAAAATCTAAAGTGCTTATAAGCATAAAAAAATACCTCTAACAGTGTCTGTCCTAGGATCATGCAATTTTGACAGATTTGTGTCTTATTTTTCTATTTTCTGCATTTTCTGTAATGTGTTTTCATTACTTTTGAACTTTCATTAATTTGTCTATCAATTTTTAGTCATTTGTTAGGATATACATATTCAAATTAAAAACTATGATTTCATCAATCTACATTTATGAAAATATACACTTTCATAAATAGCATGAATAGTAACATTTTGCTCAGTACAACAAAATGTGTATTTTCATAAATGGTATATTCTGGATTATGTTAATGACTATCTTGTAACCAAGAAGCAAATGTGAATTAAATCATTGTAGTCAATGAGGAAAAAAAGCAGAAGTTGACTTATAGGTGAAGGATGCATTCTTGCCAGATGAAGGCCAAATGACAGCTCAGCTTGCCCACAAACAGTTCATGGTGGCTCGAACACAAAAACATCAATGGAAGGACTGAGTCAAGAAGAAGCTGCTGCTCGGCCGCCAGGCATGCTGAACACTAAGACCTGTACCTCAGCAGCCAGCAGGAGATTCATAACGCGAGTGTTCAACACCTTAACGCTTGGGTAACCACACGATTACTTTCTTTTAAAAGGGCACATACTTTCCATAAGATTGAGAAACACTGCCTGTAGGAAGCCAACATACTAGGGTGGCTCAGTCAGCCAGTGAGCAGCATTGGGAACTCACTTATTATTATAAATTTCATAAGAAACTCATTAAAATATTTTCTTTAGCTTGTGCTATACAAAAATGGAAAAGACTCATAAGAAAAAAGGCAACTAGAAATCTACACTTATTACATAGCCTAAAATTCATACAAAGACTCATAAATAAAAAATTCTTTATATAGCACAAAAATAGAAAAGCATATTATTTGTAAATAGTTGAATTATAATATATATTAATACAGACTCATTCAATCAAATACGCAGCCCTGGCTCAGCACCATGGCTCAGTGGTTAGGGTTGCCAGCCACATACCTGGGGGCTGCCAGGTTCGAACCCAGCCCAGGCCTGCTAAACAACAATGACAACTACAGCAAAAACCAGCCGGGCGTGTGGCAGGCGCCTGCAGTCCCAGCTGCTTGGGAGGCTGAGGTGAGAGAATCTCTTAAGCCCAAGAGTTTGAGGTTGCTGTGAGCTGTGATGCCACAGCACTCTACCAAGGGCAATATAGTGAGACTCTGTCTCAAAAAAACCAACCAACCAAACAAACAAACAAAACCCCCCAAAACAAAAACAAATATGCAACCATGTTTATAAAGAACATTAATCACATGGAAAAAATAGGACTCAATATTAAATAAAACAAAAACAGCAAGATGCCTAAGTGGTTTTAGCCTAATTTTATTAAAACATGTTATGGTAAATGCGCACTACGTAGGTACATAGTAAAAAGATGGAAGGAATTACATCAAAATGTAATAGCACTTTTCTTTCAATAATTAAATTATAAAATTTTTATTTTTTCTTCAAACTTCTCTGTATTTTCAAAATTCTCTATAATTTAAAAAGATACTCTTTTAAAAAAGTCTAATAAGCAATGAGTGTTTACCTATACACTGTATTGTGCGACTTGAAAGCTCAGCTCCACTTACCTGTTGTCATAACAGGACTGAACAGGCCCAGCACTGCCACGCTGGCAGAGGAGGTAAGGTCTCCAAGTAACTCTCCACTTAAATATTCTTCTGCTTCTTGGACTGACGTTATGGCCACTGGACAGGGAATCCTGTTGCTGGATGAATATATAACTATATTAAAATTAATTTTTAAGAATTTTCTCAGTTTATAAAAAAAAAACACATAATATGTATTAGCAAACAATGTATTATGCAGATCAAGTATCTGACCAAAAAGACAAATATTATGCATTAAAAAAACAGCCTCTTTAAACAAAATTACTATCTCCCCCAAAAGTGATGGAATGTACACAGACATTCCTTATCACTATTTACTTTGTGATCTCCATTCCAATATCCTCCTTACCCTATTCAAAGTATGTCAACAAAGCATGACAAAACAGAACTTGTACAAACCTAAACACTTGAGAAATCTTATAGTGAAGCTGAATACTTACAGCTGGATAAATTTCAGGAGCGCTTCTGTTCCTAACATGCCAGCGTAAGATACTGGGTTCCTGCCTGCCTTGTACAGCTTCACAACAGGAAATTCAGTAACATTCTGCTTAGTACATACATCAGACCAATCTGCACAGTTTATTCTTGCAAGCAGCATGGTGGGTGTGCCTAAATAAAAGGGAAACCCACATTTTGTAATTATTAAAGATTAATGCAGAAAACTCAGTTGCTTGACATTTTCAATGCTTTTCTCTCCTTTTCTTAGTTTAACTTCTCAGCATGAAACATCATTCCTGCTTAAACACTCTCTTGCCTTGGTCCCTGCCGCCCCTCTGCCTGTGGGCTTTTCCCACCCTCTAACCCTCCGTCCTGGTCCTTGCGGCACGGTCCTCAGCCAGTGGAGTTCAAAGCCACCTTCTCTTCTTGCTCCACCTACACTCTCCTCCTGGATGACCATCCACCTCTATTCCCATCCACACCCTGATGAGTAAGAAATCCCTCTCTTTGCTCCAAACTCCTCCCTGAAGTTCCAGACCCATGTAGTCTTCCTGCCTTCTCTGTTTCCTTGGACTAGAAACATCCTCAAACTCAACATGTCTGAAACCAGGCATGGTTTCCTTCCTGTGCATACTGGTGAATGCTGCCACTCTCATGCAACTCAGAAACAGACGTCATCTTTCACACCTCCCTGTGCCTAAACCCTCTGCATTTGATCAATCAGCACGTGTTTTCAATTTTACCACCTAAGGTTTTTAAATTTTTAATGACTGTCCGTTTCCCGTCACTGCCACTGCTCTAGTCGCCTCTTCTGGATGTGACAGACTTCTAATTCACTTCTCTGAGTTTGATGTCTCCATGTTAACGCTGGAGATACGTTTTCAAAACTCAAATGAAGCTCTTTTGGTACCAGCCCCCTCCCACCAGCTTCACTGAGTCAGGTCCTTCTCACCCCGTGTGACTACTTCAGGGAAGCCTTCTCTGACACGCTGACCAACACTGGGGGCCTGGGTACAGGCTGTTCCAGAACCTCACGCCTCTCCTCACCTCCTTGTACAACGATGAGCCCATTTGCGTGGTTACCTGATTAATGTCTTTCTCCACCAAGACAGTTCTTGTGAGCAGAGTCTTATCTGTTTACTCATTATTGGTTTTGCAGCATCTAGAGCACCTTAAATAGCACGTATGAATAAATGAGGTAGGTGAAGCTCCTCTGGGGCTCCTGGGACCTGTCTTATCCAAATAATATAATTTCTTCTGCTGCTCAAGAAAACTCATAGTAACACATAGTAGAATCTCACACTGAGATTCCTACTTGTTCTATTAAAAAATAGGTAAAATTCTCTAAGATATGGAAATCACTGTGTGGAAAAAGCACTAAGTAAAAAAAGTAGCACAAACTCAGCCACCAAAAGAAAGGAACAAGTTCAAATGGAAGAAGGCATCTTTGTGCATCAATGTAACCTTAACCAGTATGACAAAAATTGTGAAATGTGATATTCCAATGTTTTGTCACCAAAAATTTTAATACTGAAAATTCATTTGTATATTTTTAGATTCTTGATTTCTCATAGATGCAATTATCACTTCAGGGTTAATGGTCTGTCTGATAATAGTCTGCCCTATAGTAGCCACAGGACAAAGTTATCAATTTAAAAATGTTATTTTCTTTCCTGTAGAAGGCTTAAATATTTGCTCATATTTCAATCTGAACAGTCTGATATTCTAACATGCCTGCAGTATTATATCCCACATACGTGATCAATGCAATCATTTTAAACAGCCTCCTAACTTCAAGGGGAAAAGTCGGTTCTCTTGGCTACACATAGGATGTAAGTATAAAAATTTGATGTTTGCTGCCACCTTGTGACTGAGTAAAAAAATATTCTTCATTGTTTTGGACTAAAAGGAGAAATGGGTTTTTTCCCATGAAGTTAACATGAGCGGCAGAGTATTGGACTAAATGCCGGTAGTATGACAACATTATCCTAATTTACAAAGTTACATCAAAGACTATACATCCCTATACTGGGCATTTCCACATTAAGCCACCTGAACTTCCGAAACAGTCGAGTTATCTGATATCTATCTAATTACTAAGAGGATTCTTTATAAAGAACAGACTGAATGAAAAGGAAAGCAAGACCTGGGCTGGTCGTGCGCTTGCATTTTCTACAAACACACAGAACGCAGAGCCCCAAGTGGGAGGGGGCACCCGGTGTCTTTATTTGGTTAGTAACAGAGAAGAAAGGATGGGAATCTGCTTCTGGTTTCATCTGGAAACAATGAACTCTGTCGTTCAGGGACACTGACCGCGGCCGCACTGTGACTTACATCTTCTCCTCTTTTTCCTTCCTTCTACTTGTTTGCCAATAAGGCCAGAGATAAATAGTAGATGAAAATCGTATCACAGATATAAGGTATGATACATTCCATCTTAACCAAATGATTACAAAACCCTATATACACCTAACCCATCGTTTCCTCGTACTCCAGGCCTCCCTACTCCCTGTGTCTTTGCTGGAATGATGGTGTAGACATCTTGACTTAAAGTCCATTCCTTGGATTCATATTTTCCCACCATTAGAGCAAGTGTCAGAGAAGAGTTAAAATAAAAAGATGTTGGCTATTAAGGAATATTTTAGTCCATCGGGAGCAGGCTGTATAGCTTCAAGAACACTGAAATCTCTCATCTTTTGTGAGATTGTGAAACTGGGTCTTATCTTTTGTTAGATTGTGAAACTGGGTCTTATCTGTCAAATTTTTATCTCCAGTATTTTATAGTAATTCATACAAAGCCAACACTTAACAAATGCTTGCTGAATGACTGAATTCAGCCAAAAAAGGTTACTGGATTAACTGTGGAGCCATAAGCACTCAATATATAGGATCTCTATTTTCTACTAAACACAGTTCCATGAAGACAAATCAAAATGAGCACTTTTGAAACTCTTGGCTCATTAACTGAACCTTGGAGACACAAACATAATAACCTAAAATTGTACGGAGTTTTCTGTATGTCCTACCATGGCAGTGTACTACAGCCACAGCTCAGAATCAGGAAAAGGAGCAGGCACACCCAGCACAGTACCTTCCAGTCTAACTGCCACGTCGACATAGGACTGCAGGAATGCCATGGAGACTGCTTGCCCTACATTAAAAAGAAAAAGCCAACAGATTATCACATGTGTATCTCCAAAGCATCCATACTTATTTACAACAAACAGATTTATGGCATTACCCAAAACTGTTATTTCTTAACAAGAGATATCCTGGCATACAGTCCTCAGTACAAACACTAAGAGACTTCCGAGTTCACGTGACTTTCTGCATTCATACCACAGAGAATACAGCTGAATGGCTATGATTTGAAGATAAGAGCAATATACTACTATAAATCTGTAAGAACTGTTAACATATTAAAAATGATTAGCTCAAAACACAATTTTTTGAAATAAATACAAATCTAGTTTAAAAATAAACTGTTAATTTGTAAATCAGATATGAACATACATAAGTATATACAGAGGGTACCAAAAAATGTATACACATTTTAAGAAAGGAAAAAAGTATTAAAACTATAATAATATATACCAATAATAAAGATAAATACAAGTCACATTTGATTTCTACAATTGTAAGAGGTGCTCAAAATGGTTACCATCAGGATCCAGACACTTCTGATTACAGCAAACAAAAAAATACATAGATAACATCTCTTAAGACATGCAGACGTATTTTTGGCACCCCTGGTGTGCACGCGCACACGCACACACGCTGTATATGTCAATTGTATGACCTATCAGAAATAAATGCTTCCATGTGTGCTGTCCACTTGAGACATATGAAAGCTCCATCATTTTACAACATGCAACGTGCAGAATGACTTTTCAACGTGCTGATGTGTGCGCTGAGGCAGGCTCACACTCACAGCCAGCGTAGAAGAGCACCATGCTGTCAGCAGCCGCCACCGTCGCGTTAAAGGTCTCTTCCGTTAGTTCCACTGTCAGCTGCAAAGGTAATTTTCTCTTCCTATCTCTGTAAACAGTTTCTGCCACCTCATCATCTTGAATGTCTAAAATGTTTGAAAAGAAATTATTTTAAATATAGATGCATAATTTAAAATATCTAAGCTCTCCTTAATAACCAAGCATATGAAAATTTTGTTCTTTGTACACTGCTCATACTATCTTACTAGTTAAATGCATGATATTTAGAAAACTTGCAACCCAAAGTCTGGCTTCCTTTAAATGATGAGATGCTTCCTAACCCAGAAATTCTGAACTTTTGGTCAATTCCAGAATTATTAAAATGTGTTCTATAAATATAAATAGTGCTATTTTGATTAACAGATTAGTTATGGTCCAGGAAGGTGCTGCCGCCCGTATCTGATGGTGTTTGTTTTGCCTCTACTACATGGACAGCACTGTGATGGGCAGGAGAGAAAGCATCTGGCCACACAGAGCTGCTGCCTACAGAAAACTTGGATAAACTGGTCAAGGAGTAAATACATCATCATAAACTGTGTCGGTTTATGAAGAAAGGTAATGGATACAGCAAGGGACGTAACAGGGAGATTTAGACTGGGGATTCCAAAGTCTGCCATGTAGAGAATCGAGAAAATAATTTTATAGAGAATAAGAAAGAATAACTTGTCAAAAGCTCGGAGGCATAGAATTTATGAGTTTAGCACATCTGAGGCACTGAGAGAAAACACTTCAACTAAAATGAGAGAGGGTTGAAGGAATGGATGGTGTGAGGAAACCTTAGGGTAGGCCATGGTGAGATCACACAAAGCCATGTGAGCAAAGAATTTCAGATTTTACACTAAGTGCATCAAGTTATAGGTGGTTCCTAAATATGTGAAAACCTTTCACTAATTTAGGTAGATCAATAAATTGATAGATACATACACCCATCCACATATGTAGTAAAGACACATTTTGAATCCATAAATATTCTATTGTAAGTTTGTATAGACTGAACAATAACAAAGCCTCTACCTTGATTAAATAATTAAAACTTCTTAGAAGAGTTGCCACTAGCTTAATGTTAAAAGAAAAATAAAACTCAGGCAGACAGAAAAGGGAGGAGGTAGAGGCACAGAGCGCCAAGGGCATGACAGCTATAGCAGCACGGGCCATGAGAAGCATGATAGAACTGGAAACTGATGCTTTTAAGAATTAATTTTTAGATGTAATACAGTAGTATTAATTGCATGAATTTTTAAAAGAATCCTGGCACCCATAGCACAATGGGTATGGCGCTGGCCACAGGCACCGAGGCTGGCAAGTTCGCACCTGGCCAGGTATACAACAATGACAGCTCAACAAAAAAAATAGCCGGGCATTGTGGCAGGTGCCTGCAGTCCCAGATACTTGGGAGGATGAGCCAAGAGAATCACTTATGCCCAAGAGTTGGAGGTTGCTGTGAGCTGTGATGCCACAGCACTGTAACCAAGAGCAACATAGTGAGACTCTGTCCCCCAAAAAATAAATAAAAATAAATACATAAAATATGCAGGAAATATTTATGGATGAAATTATATATTTAGAATTTACTACAAAACATTAAGGGGTAGGAAGCAATCAGAGCAGGGTCAGGAAGGGGCTGGAGGTGGTTGGGGCCCCACAATGATGCCAAAAGGTTTGCTGTGTTATCCTGTCTGCTTTGTGGTGTGCTCATAATGATCTGTAACAACACATCAAAAAGAAAGGAAGAGAGAAAGGGAGGAAGACCTTGAACTAAAGCATCACTTGATGCATCTGATGTCTTTCTAATATGGTTGCACTGGGTAACAATGCTTTAGTTGGTGACAGACTGCGTGTACAACTATGGGCCCAGAAGACTACAGTGCAGCCAGAACTTTCCTACCACACAGCGACACGGTAGCTGTCTTAGTATCAGAGCACAACACGCCACCTGTGTGTCTGCAGTGATGTGCTGCAGACAAACCACTGCGCTGCCAATTTTATGAGAGTCAAACAGGTACAATTAGGTACAGCACATAATCCGTGACAATAGTAAATGGTGATGTTACTGGTTTATGTATTTACTGTGGTATTGTCATTTTATAGTGTACCCCTTCTCCTTATTAAAAAATATTAACTGTACAAGGGCCTCAAGCTGTTCTGCAAGGGGCATCCAGAAGAAGGCATTACTGGTGTGGGGACGACAGCTCCACACCAGTTACCGCCCCAGAAGGCCTTCTACTAGAGACGGTGACATGGATGATCCTGACCCTGTGTAGGTCTAGACTAACGTGTGTTGTGTTTTAGTTTTTAACAAAAACGTTACAGTAAGCTAAGATTTATTATTTAAAATATTTGTGATAAATTTAGCACAGCCTAAGTGTCAGTGTTCACAGTCCCCAGCAGTGCACAGCAACATCCTCGGCCCTCACCACTCACTCACCGGCTCCGCCAGAGAAGGTTTCAATCCTGCACGCTCCATTCATAGTAAGTGCCCAGTACAGGTGTGACATTTTTTATGTTATACCTCATTTACTTCATTTTTACTGTACTTTTTCAATGTTTAGATGTGTTTATTTATTTATTTATTTTTGAGACAGAGTCTCACTCTGGCACCCTGACAAGAGTGCCATGGCATGGTAGCTCACAGCAACCTCATGTTCTTTGGCTCAAGCCATCCTCTTGCCTCAGTTTTCCTATTTTTAGTGGAGACGGGGGTCTTGCTTTTGCTCAGGCTGGTCTTGAACTCCTGAGCTCAGGCAATTGACACACCTCGGCCCCAGGGTGCTGGGATTATGGGCATGAGCCACCACCCCTGACCTGTTTAGATGTGATTAGATGCACATTTAGACTGATTAGATGCACAAATACTTACCATTGTACTGCAAAGTGGCTACAGTACTCAGTACAATCCCCTGCAGTACAGGTACAGCCCCAGTGTGCAAACTGTCCCATCTAGGCTTCTGAGAGCGTTCACACAAAGACAAATGACCTGAGTGTAGTTCTCAGAGCGTGTCCCCTCTAGAGAGCAGTAGGTGAATGAACTATAAAACAGAATTCCAGATCTGACTCTCAGCCATCTCAGCCCCTCTGTGGCTATTTGACTCTCTGGGCCTCAGTGCTCAGCTCTGTGACACGTGAGAGCTGCCCTGCAGTGACTTCACTGTGCTTTCAAACATCACATTTAGTCCATGACACTAGAAAGTTATGTCCTCAATTCCAGGATCAGTAAAGGCCTATTTTCTTATTTACTGTGTTTTCTCCTTCTTCAGATATTTTAATTTTCCTCCACTCTGATTTCCTAATTCATCCCTTCTTCACTTACTTTGTTCCAATGCTTCCTTTCTCTTCCTCCGATACTCTGGAATGAGCTACCCTCACTTGTAACGTACTCACTCCGCAGCTACACCCTTCACCTATTCATTGACACTATGAAGTGTGGACTAGGCTCTGGTGTTGGTGCGTAGCTCCCCATGGGGAGCCCTTCGAAGGTGACCTAGTGATACTCAGCAAAGAGGATGTAGCACTTTTTCTAGAGTGAGTTTGTGAACTTAATTGCTAGGCCTTTTCCTTTTTTCATGTTTATAGAACCCAGCCCTTTTCATTCTAAGTCAGGCTTTGGCTCATTTCCTTTGGGGAACACTTGCCCCTGATTTCCACTCTCAAATTCTTTCCTAACCCTCATCTAGTTTTCCTACGTAATGGAAATGATACAAGGAGGGTTATGTATGTGGGCATGACGTGGCGCAGGATTCTGGGCCAGTATGGATTACAAACAATAGGAAGTCAAATATGAAAACAACCAGAAACAGGCTAGAGCGAGCAGGCAGGCAGGCAGGCAGTCAAACGAAAGAGAAGGAATCAGCAGGGGGCAGGAGACTGGCTGTACGGGGTCTTGAAACAGGAGCCTTTCAGGACAGTGTCTTACTAACCTGAGACGGGGAAAGGCCCCTAACTCTGAAGGGTTCAAACATATGAACCATAACAGGAAAAGGGCATGGAGCAAGGGACCAGACAGGTCTGCCTGTGCCCCTGAATAAGGACAGCGTGCTGAAGAACCCTGGAGGGGAATCACAAACCTAATCTCCGCACAGCAAAAGAACTAGCACCCAGCTCACTCCAAAAAACTGGGTGCTGGTATCAGTTAAAGCTCTTATTTAAGTTTATAACATAGACTTTAACCATAATAATGAATGTATCTCATGAAAAGAGGACGTAAACTGCTTCCATGGTGGAGATACTATATAAAATACTCAAGCGTTTACTAAATGGGCTAAAAAAAATGAAAAAGGCATGCTTCTTAATTCAAGATACTCACAGACTAGCAGAGAAGAGACAAAAGTAAATGAGCAATTACAGATAGGATAAATGTTATGAAAGGAGTCATCAGGAACAGTAACAATGACAAGTAAGATTTCACGTCACAATGCTTAAGTTCTAGTCTGGGCTCCGCCACCTGCGGGACCCTCAGCAGGTCACTGCACAAATGCAGGCTCTTCCGTCTGTAAAACAAAGGTGACGTCAGCTCCTAAGACGGTAAGGATCAAAGTAAACAAAGTGTGAAGAAAACGTCGTGAAAGCTACAGAATACTTCATAAACGTGAGCAATGACAGCAAGACATAAGGCAGAAACCACTTCTGAAAAGAAGCATGAGGACATCGTTGACATTACTCCCTATACCTCTAACAAGCAGACCGACCCACTGTCACAGATACGACAGTATTTACGAGAATTTTATTTCCTAACAGGAATAATAAAAATAAATGATCCTATTATGGCTTCCAGGTAGAGTTTTTAAACATGGGCTGGGCCAGAAAGGCTGAAAGAATTTTGATTTGGAGGATAAAGACACAGATATGGGAAATTTGAAGCCTGATACGTAACAGTGAGAGGTATCACCAAACAAAATACAGCATCCTTACATCTTTTCAATAAATAGCCTTGACAAAATGTGATTCAAAATAAATTTTTCCAGGTTTCTTCACAGAGTACGTTCTGTGAAAAGTTAACTCGCTGGAAATGTCCTGGACTTTATGGGTGCTGGGCAGGACGGGTGTGGGCAGGATAGATGCTGGGCAGGACGGGTGTGGGCAGGATGGATGCAGGCAGGATAGATGCTGGGCAGGACGGGTGTGGGCAGGATGGGTGCTGGGCAGGTGTGGGCAGGATAGATACTGAGCAGGACGGGTGTGGGCAGGATGGGTGCTGGGCAGGTGTGGGCAGGATAGATGCTGGGCAGGACGGGTGTGGGCAGGATGGGTGCTGGGCAGGTATGGACAGGATGGGTGCTGGGCAGGACGGGAGCAGGACTGGTGTGGGCAGGAGGGGTGCTGGGCCGGACGGGTGCGGGCAGGACGGGTGTGGGCAGGACGGGTGTGGGCAGGACGGGTGCTGGGCAGGTCAGGGGTGGGCAGCGCAACACAGTACCTACGTCTGGCTCTTCTGCGTCGTCATT
>CAUYPK010009786.1:0-22286 GCA_963574355.1 Loris lydekkerianus
GTATACCTAACAAAGGACGTGAAAGATCTCTACAAAGAGAACTATGAAACTCTAAGAAAAGAAATAGCCGAAGATGTTAACAAATGGAAAAACATACCATGCTCATGGCTGGGAAGAATCAACATTGTTAAAATGTCCATACTGCCCAAAGCAAAATATAATTTTAATGCAACACCTATAAAGCTCCATTGTATACTTTAAAGATCTTGAAAAAATAATACGTTGCTTTATATGGAATCAGAAAAAAACCTCAAGTACCCAAAACATTACTCAGCAATAAAAACAAAGCAGGAGGAATCACGCTACCAGACCTGAGACTCTACTATAAATCAATAAATGATCAAAACAGCATGATACTGGCACAAAAACAGAGAAGTAGATGTCTGGAACAGAATAGAGAACCAAGAGATGGATCCAGCTACTTACCGTTATTTGATCTTTAACAAGCCAATTAAAAACATTCAGTGGGGAAAAGATTCCCTATTTAACAAATGGTGCTGGATAAACTTGCTGGCAACCTGTACAAGATTGAAACTAGACCCACACCTTTCACCATTAACTAAGATAGACTCTCACTGGATAAAATATTTACACTTGAGACATGAAACTATAAAAATACTTTGAGAAAGTACAGGAAAGAGAAAACTCTTGAAGGAATTGGCCTGGGTGAATATTTTATGAGGAAAACTCCCCAGGCAATTGAAGCAGTCAAAAATACACTACTGGGACCTGATCAAACTAAAAAGCTTCTGCACAGCCAAGAACATAGTGAGTAAAGCAAGCAGACAGCCCTCAGAGTGGGAGAAAATATTTTCAGGTTATACCTCCGATAAAGGTCTAATAACCAGAATCCACAGAGAACTCAAATTTATTAGCAAGAAAAGAACACGTGACCCCATTTCAGGGTGGGCAAGGGAGTTAAAGAGAAACTTCTCTAAAGAAGACAAATGCAAAATCTACAAATACATGAAAAAAAGCTCATCATCCTTAATCATCAGAGAAATGCAAATCAAAACTACTCTAAGATATCACCTAACCCCAGTAAGAGTAGCCCACATCACAAAATCCCAAAACCAGAAATGTTGGTGTGGATGTGGAGAAAAGGGCACACTTCTACAGTGCTGGTGAGAATGCACACTAATACGTTCTTTCCAGAAGGATGTTTGGAGAATACTTAGAGACCTAAAAATAGACCTGCCATTCGATCCTATAATTCCTTTACTAGGTTTATACCCAGAAGACCAAAAATCACAATATAACATAGACATCTGTACCAGAATGTTTATTGCAGCCCAATTCACAATTGCTAAGTCATGGAAGAAGCCCAAGTGCCCTTTGACCCACGAATGGACTAGCAAATTGTGGTACATCTATACCGTGGAATATTATGCAGCCTTAAAGAAAGATGGAGACTTTACCACTTTCATGTTTATATGGATGGAGCTGGAACATATTCTTCTTAGCAAAGTATCTCAGGAATGGAAGAAAAAGTATCCAATGTACTCAGCCCTATTATGAAGCTAAATTATAGGTTTCACATGAAGGCTATAATCCAACTATAGCACAAGACTATGGGGAAAGGGCCAAGGAAGGGGAAGGGAGAGGGGAGGTTAGAGTGGAGGAAGGTTAATGGCTGGGGCCACACCTACGGTGCATCTTATTAACTTTTTATTAATAGTTTATTTGCACTAAAAATACCTTTGCTGAAGATTTTCTAAGGATAACAAAATTATGTAATATTCTATATCAGGACCCATTCACTTCATAGCATCAACTTCTGTAAACATCTACTACCAAACTGAGAAAAAAAAGTAGCACACAAAAATAAGAAAGAAACAAAAATAGATGGAAAACCAAATATTCTATAATTAAACTCAGTAATCAAGGAATGTTAAAGATTAATACTACCATCATTGATTCATAAATTGATCATTTCAGATATTTATGCATTCTTAATTCAAAATTTTTTGAATGATTCTTAGATGATTTACATTAGCAGGAATTTAGAGACCCATCAGGGGTTCTGAAACAGAGATCAAATGTGTACTGGGAAGGATGGTGAGGATATGCCTAGGGGGCAGAGGCTGGTGTAAGTGCAAGAATTACAAGAAGTAGACAAGGGCTCCAAGCTCATTATTTTAGAACAGTCAGAACTATTTTTTATTGATTTATGTACTTGAGATATTTTAAGCCTAAAATTTCTATTGACTAAAAAGATCTCTGACTAAAAATATTAACAACAATAAAGAAAAAAATCATAAACTTATCTAAATCAGCTCTCTCAGGGATTTCCACTTCTAGACTTCATGGAGTTGCCTCAAACACACCCCCTCTCCTGCTGAGAACCACTAGAAATACACAATAAAAAATAATTTCCTTGAAAGCATGAGAGGGCTGCCAAAGGTATCAAAACCTAAACTAGATCTCTAATTTTTAGTGTCGTGGAGAAACTGTGAAGTCAGAAAGAATGGTAGCTGCTAAGAGGAAGAGAATTCTTTAAAATTCTCATGGGTCTGGGGAGGCAAAAAAATAGAGTGTAGGACAGTCAAGAAGCAAAGGCTTGAAATTAACATCTTGTGGAGAAGAGAGGTTCAAATAAGTGAACCTGGTACATTATCACAAGTTTTTTCTCCAAGGCCTTTGACAGTCATTTAAGTTATACATAGCAAGAGTCAAGAAGCAAATTGAGGCCACTCAAAAAGTAAAGCAAAGTTTTCAGCAGTCTCCTGGTACTTGGAAACCGTGAGTGAGGATGCTAGGTAACATATCTAAACCTCCATCAGTGGACCTGCAAGATTTTCTTTAGGACTGTGGTAAGAAGGGCAGCCTAGACTTCAAAAAAGACCAACTAGCCTCAAGTCATTTGAATCTTTGATTATATTAAGATGGTCTGCCTCACTGCTGCTCAACAGAAAGGTGAATCCTTTCTAGAAGAAGAAAACATCATCTAGATCCTATATTTCTCAACACAAACCTTTCTCATTCAATCCCAAATTGCCTGGCACACTCAAAAACACAACCATGAGAAAAATCAAATAGAAAAAACGAACACATAATAAAGTCTGTCTCCATTTTGAAGGCCTCATAGAAGTCCCAATTCAATGAAGCCACACTTCAGGCATCAGGCAAACATTGGCGATGAACTGTAATTAATTGTGTTACTTCATTTTGAATGTTTGCTGACAGCTTTTAAACTCTACCCTTCTCCCACTTCCCTCTTGCCTGAAAATGGGCAGACTGATAAGAAAGTCAATCTTTTCTTTGGTTCTACTTGGGAGGTTCAAATGATTAAAGTCCTGACCCTCATATTAAAATTCTGATCTCAGCCACATATTCTAACATGATAAAAACTAAAGCCCCTGGTTTTATCATGAATAAAAATGAGAAAACATTTAATCTCTTTGCATAAACCACGTGGACCGGCGTGAGTGCCCATTCTCCTGCCCCTGGAAGTCCCAATAGGTGAAAAATAAACCTGTTTGCACCTCCTGGTGGAAAAGTTGCTTCATTACTATTAATAATCCTAGGCAATTTGGGGGTGAGAGGTGTTGCCATCAGTGAAACCATGATAACATAGAAACAAAGTTACCCCTAATACTGAAGTTCCTTAGCTTAGACTTTTTAAGTAACTGTAATGAACATGTTTTAAGGAAACAACCTGATAATGAATTTTACAAGAGAACTGAAACCAATTTAAAGAAAAATGACCAACTAGAAATGTTGAAGTAAAAGAATAGAACTCTGGGGCGGTGCCTGTGGCACAAAGGAGTAGGGTGCCAGCCCCATATACCAGGTGTGGTGGGTTCAAACCCAGCCCCAGCCAAAAACCACAAAAAGAAAAAAAAAAAAAAAAAAATAGAACGCTGTAGAATTCAATAATGTGTTCCTGTATATAACAAGCATGTGAATGTTACTTTCTTTGCATTACTATTATTATTATTGCTTAATACTTCATTGCAGCAATCGTCTGATTTCTTTTCTGAATGTATTTGTCTTCCTTGGTTCTTTGTGAGGTTTTTGTTTCTGGTCCCCATCTTAAACATTGTTATTATTGTTAAATTTTTAGCCTTTTTAATTTTGTGAAGGCAAAAAGTAGAAGCCTAATGAACACATGTATATGTGAAAATAAAAAAAATAAATAAAAATAAATAAATAAAATAAATAATAATAATAACAATAAGTAAATAACAAGTGCCCACATTTGTGGCCTAAACTTTCAGGAAAAAATCTTTTGTTTTAATTTTTAATTCATACTTTTATTTGCTTATATTTAAATACTTGTTTTTTGTATTCTAAATAAATTTTAGCTTTTTATCAAAGTTATACTTTTAATGTATAGGCATAAATAAAAGAATTAAAACCATTCCTATAGGTAGAAAATTAGTACTACCCATGTATAATGTGGATCCTTATATACATGACAAAATATTGTAAGGTTCAAGTATAATGGACACAGATGGATGAGGGAGCTAAAAATTAGATCAGTAGAAAATAACCAGACTTAATCATAGCTTAGAGAGATATTTTAGCCTTAACTGTGTATAGTACTAAAATAAGAAAGGTTAAAAATTAATGACATGATAATAAGTTAGAAAAAGAGCACTAAGTAACACTGGAAGAAAACAGAAAGAAGAATATAATATAAAGATAAAAGCTGAACTAAATAAAATAGAATACAAACAAAATCTACAAAGCTTAAAGCTTTTGTTTTGTAGAAGACATTAAATTGATAAAAGACTAGCAGAACTAATCAAGGAAAAAGAGAGGAGGTGCTAATGAGTAACATGAGTGAAGGAAACAAAAACAGCAGCACAGATTCTCATGTATTGAACAAGTGTAGTGTGTTGTGGAAGATTTTATGTCACTAAATCAGAAAAGTAAATGAAATAACAAATTCCTAGAAGACAAAGAAACAAAGCTGACCCAAAAAGAAATAGAAAATTTAAATAGTCTTATGGTTTTAAACCTTTCCTCAAACTCATCCCCAGGATCAAATTGCTTTATTAGTGAATTCAGCCAAATATTTTAAAAATAAATAATGCTAGTCTTCTGAATTCAATTCTGAAAAATGGAAAGAAGTAGTAATTTACAACCTTTTTTTTTTTTTTTTTTTTTTTTTTGAGGGAACAGGTAACTTTTAATGCCAGTACCTCTGCAAGGGAATAAAGGAGGCAAGAAACATAACTATCTCAACTATCTCAATATCTACAGAAATAGCATTTAACAATTCTATACTCATTATTTTTTTAAAAAATTATTTTAGCAAATGAGTAATAGAAGTAACTTATCTAATAAAAATATCTTCAAGAATTTTGGAGCAGATAATGGTAAAGTACTGAAATTTTCCCACTGAAATCCAGAAATAACAAAAGTACATATTACCACAATATTGCACTGGAGCATCTAGCCAGCACAATAATGCAAGAGAAAAAGCAAAGTATAAAGATTGGGGGCATAGTGACTCATGCATGTAATCCCAGCACTCTTGGAGGCTGAGGTAGGTGATTGCCTGAGCTCAGGAGTTCAAAATCAGCCTAAGCAAAAGCAAGACTTTATCTCTAAAACAACAACAACAAAAAATAGCCAGGTGTTGTGACAGGCACCCATAGTCTCAGCTCCTCCCGAGGCTGAGGCAAGAGAATCACTTGAGCCCAAGAGTCTGAGGAGGCTATGAGCTATTGTGCCATGCCACTCAACCCCAGGGCACTCTTGAGTGAGATGTGAGACTCTGTCTCAAAAAAAAAAAAGGACTGAGAAAGAAGAAATACAACTGTCATAATTTGCAAATACATAACCATATACACAGAAAATCCAAAATAAAACAGTGAATTTTTAGACTTAATAAGTAAATTTATCAAGGCCAATGGATATAAAATTGATATACCAACCAAAATGTTTTATGTTACAGAGACAAAAACTAAGGCCCAGAAAGGCTCAAGTTCACACAAACACCTTTCAAAACTAGAAAAAGGGAGCAATTCAAGCCAGTGCTTTGTGCATATGTGCATTAATGATGTAGAACTTGTTTGAAGGCATGAACACAGAAATGCTTTAGATTCCAGTTTTCCCATCAAGCAGAGGCTAATCCACACCATCACCTCTGCCTCTCCTAGGCCTCAAGACATTAAAATGCTGCTGGCTGCTGGGACGGCCTACAGTAACAAAGGGGACACCTGAGGGAAGGAAACCCACAGTTTTCTGAAATGTGGGGCTGTGACTGATCTGAGCTTTCTGCTTTTGCCACAGTTGAGGACCAAGAATCACTATAGCAGCAGTATTCACCTACAGTGGAACCTAAGGATGGGATGGGGGGAAATGGCTATTGTGTTCAGGATCTATTACAGAAGTATAGACTAGAAAAGATGGCATTTGGATTGTGGTCTTACGTATATTTATACAGGGTGTCAAATTTGAACTTCTAATATGATCCACAAAGGAGGCTATGCACAGGGCTGCCAAAAGACCTTGACAGTACTGAAAGGAGGATATGTTTATCACACAACTTTAAACTCTTGTCCTTTTTCATCTACAGCACCTCCAACAGACCATTAATAAATATGTTCTATAAATTCTGCAGTTGTCTTGTAAATACTATAATTATACAGATGGGGTGCTATATTTGTATGCTAATATCATCTTATTCCATGTGAAAATTTAAAGCACACATTTAGCATTATTTTTCCCCTTCTGCTCCTCCTCCTCTTCCTTCTGTATCTGATTTCCCCCTCCTTTTCCACTTCTCCAAACATGGAAGAGTTAGGGCTTCCAAGGGCAATCTTGGAAAGACTCTAGATTCCTTACTAGCCAAATGAAAATTCTCAGAGCACATGAGTGGAAGGTGAGGGGTAATGGAGGACTTGTCTCGTACATAGGGAAACAGCTAGAAAGACTGCCTTGATACTGGGAGCATTGCCCTATTTTTGGTCTAAGCTGGTGTTGCAGGCACACGGGTTTTTATAGGAAGTTAAAAGGTTCCATTATCAGGTGCTACACTTTTGCATATAGAACTTGCTGACTGTTGTCATGGGTGATGTCTCATCCTGTGTCCTAAAAAACCAGGGATTTGATGTAGGACGTCCTGCTGGCTGGGTGTTTTTAGCCCTATAGGCAGCCACAGTGCTGGATTAACCAAAGAACAAACTAAGCAGGTGATTAAGGCAGAACTAAATCAAGCACCTCTTCACATCACCCACTACAAGAAAAACAGAGAGAATTTTATATTCAATGAACTTAAAAAAAAAAATAAACTTTGCTATGCAAAGAAAACAAAACAAACAAAAAAATAACTTATTTTCCTTAAAGCTTGCATTTAAGTTGCCTGTCAGTTTGAGTTATTTTATTTTATTATGAATTAAAGTGGGGAAGTACCACAATGGCAGTGGTGGTGGTGGTAGCGTCAAGTGCTCAAAGTCTGAAAAAGTTTTCACTTGGCTCTAATAACCATTCCCTAGATTTTCCAGACTCCTCATGCCTCCCAGGCTCTTTTTCTCTAGCACACACATTTCTTGTGTAACATCTCTATTTTTTATTTAGTCCCACATCATTAATCCCACCTTTGCCAAGCTGTTGGTTTTCAGCTCCTAAATTTAGGCAGCCTAGTTATCATATCCCTGCACAATATTTTGTTTCAATATGACATAATACAATTTTGCATTTATAAAGCAACTCCCACAGATTCTCCTAACACATAAAATATACTTAGGACCCTGAACTTACCCTTGTACTGCCCCCAGATCTTTCACCAGGCATCCAGACATTGTTTTTTGAGAGAAGTGGGATTTTATTTTTCCACACAAGTTCCACAGTGTGGGCAGCTAATCTAGGCTTCCGTGGGTGGAGAAGACAGGGAGGTGAGGAGGAAGAAAAGAGACCAGTGTTCTTGGTTTCCATTTAGCAGTTTTAACGGACTCCCTCAAATCAATGCTTTGGAGCATCCCTTCTGCTTCCCCTGCTTCAGCCTCTACCTACTGCTCAGGAAAACTGGCAGATACATTTAAGGGCATGCTTGGAGTTGTAGGATACAGAGGAGGGAGTTACTGGTAACCTGATTCCTTTGAAAGGGGTATAGTGCTCAAAGGTAAAGGAAAGGAAGGTTGCAGGACTTTATTTCTCCAAGAAAACCATTGAATAGCTGTCCATTGACATTCCCAGAGCCACATGTAGAGATTATACTCATCAAGAAAGACTGATTTTTCAGGCCATTCCTGACTCACCTCCACCAGTTTGTTGGCGTGTTCACGGAAAACCTGGGCATATTCTTTCACCTCCTTTTCATTCCCACTCTTTGCAGCCTCAATGAGAACTAGCAAAGGGACGTTGGTTTCCAAGAAAGAATCAGATATGTGATCCATCACTGCTTTCCGAAGCTACAGTTAAAACAAAAACAGAAAACAACACATAATTAAAGATTAGAAGAATTACCCATTTTTTTCTGAACTATTTTCCAGTTCTTGTTACCCATGGAAATAACTATTTAACTCTCTCTTGCTAATGCCCCAAGTGCTTACCATATTCAAAGCAAATCAAAGGCCAATGATTAATGATATGCCTGTGAATTAAATGTATTGTATGTCCTAGAAAGTTACACATATGGCCTATTGCTCAGTAAATGCTAAGCCCTCGCCTGGCCAAGGTCTGTGTTTATCCTTCACTACTGCAAACAAAGGTTTTGAATGATGATACAGTTCAAAACTCCTGATCTTGAGAAGAGAGAAATCTAGGTATCAATCAGCAAATAGGGAAGACTTTTAATGAAGATCTGAACCTGGAAGCCATCTGTAAAACTTTGCTGCTGCGCAATCTCCTGTCTTTTCCAGATCCATTGTTTGTATTTGATAGATGCAGCAATGTGAAACATCTAACAATCTCAAAAATGTCTCTCCCCAGGTGCTATGATGACATAGCTGTTATGCTCCAGAAGGAAATACTTACAGCTATTCTTCAAGGTAAATAAAAATACACAAACCCAAATCTTTTAACAATGTATAAGTGTACATAATTTCCACATTGTTAAAACAGGAAGCAGAGCAGCTGTATGAAAATGAAATGAAACTGTCTCTGCACAATCACCTTAGTGCTGCTGTCTTCATGATTGTCTGAATGTATACAGGATATAAATAAAAATAAACACAAAAGAAGATGGCAAGCAATCCATATGTGTTCCAAGCAAATACACTCATCAAGAAGTATTCAGGCAAATCTCTTGATATTGGTTATTTTTCAGAAGAACTACTCCCAACAAATCTTAATTTCTTTTTGTACTAATTACCATAAGGTATGTTCACATGTATGTACCACTTAATTTGGTTTAAGTTTAAATTGGGTTTGACATTTCATTATATAAGATACAATAAACTCTATGGGAAGTTAATATTACTTAGTTACTCATTTGTCAAAGTATATTAAATTACTGCCTGAGAATAATGTTGGTTATTGGTGAGCTCCTGCTTTGGGAGTATGTCCAATGTAACAGATTCTCAGATAATATCTTTGCACACTAAATCATTTTACTCCTACAACAACACCATGAGAAAGAAACTATTGTAAAAACCATTTACTCAAGTGAAGAAACTGGAACTTCAAAAAGTTAAATAACTTCTCTGTAATCATAAGGTAACAAGAGGCAGAGCCTAGGATAAGAAGGTCTGAAGAGAAAATTCAGTGAACCCTTGACACTGACCTGCTGTGACTCTTCCCGACAGGGCCGCATGTGGAGGACAAACTACTGACAGTGTAACCAAAATTGAATTGACAAAGACAACAGAGACAAAAGACAGAGAAGTTCATATAAAGTGGGGTGATGAATGGAGCCAGGCTACCTCACCAACCAAGCCACCACACTTTTCAGCACCACACAAAAACAGCAGAAGAGAGAGGTCTTGGAAGCTAGGAATGCTATCTGCCTCAAGCCTCTTTCTCACCCTTTGGGAATACCAAGATGTTCACAAAAACTGGCAACTTAAAACCATCCAAGTCAAATCTCACACAGAGTTATCGTAGGAGAAATGAGAATAAGGAACATAATACCATCCCTCCACACACTGAAAGCATTCCAGAAAGATACTTATACAATAGGTTAAAACTACAACCTACTATTTCAAATAAAATAAAAGACATTAAGAAAGTGATATAAGATATGAAAGAACAATGTAATTTGAACAAGAACAATGCTAAAGAATTGGGTCATGAAAGAATTATAAATGAAAGAAAAATCATTTCAAGAGGAAGACTAAGCAAGAATAAATAACACATAAGAGCAAATGCCTTAAGAGAAATAACAGGAGAAAACAAGAAAAAAAATTAAATCCAAACTTTAAAATAAAAGAGATAAAAAAATTGAGAAAGAATGAGAAAGAATGGTAAATATTGAACATAGGCAAAGGAAATTCAATATATAGCTAGTAAAGATCCCTAAAAAAAAAAAATCAAAACAAAAATGAATATTGAACATTGTGATTGATGAAAATTTCCTAAATACATTATATATTGAAAACAGTACCCTAATGATGCATTGTATATTTTCAAATTGCTAATAAAGTAGATTTTTATAATTAGTCATTGTTTGTGTATATACATATATATACATATTAGTGTATACACACACACACACACACACACGTACACATATATGTTGTTTCCATATCTTGGCTATTGAAATAATGCTGCAATAAATGTGAGAATGCAGATATCTCTTTGAGATACAAATTTTATTCTCTTCAAATATATAATCAGAAGTAGCATTGCTGAACAATATGATAATTATATTTTTAATTTTAGGGAAACAGCTACACTATTTTCTATAAGGATTGCGCCAATTTACACTCATACCAAGGGTGCCCTTTTCTCCATATCCTTGCCAACATCTGAACACAAGATTTTAAAATTGAAAACACACATACATGCTTAATTTCTCAGTTCTGTCCATTGAAAAAGGCTGGAAATTATGGGCAGCTCAGCAGTAATAAACAACTTAAAATGTAATTTCATATTACAAAAGATAGCAGTTTTCATGAGAAATGGCTAACTCCAGGTACTCTCAGGCTGAGAGTGTATACTTAAGCTTAGATTACCTTGTTATGCCAGATAGCGAAGAGTGATCAAAGACTACCAGGGTCAGAACAGAAAACCCCAGGAGGCCTCCACTAGCCAAAGATGAGAAAATTTCAGTTGAAGATGGCAAACATCCCCTGTACTCCCAACCAACCTGGGCCTTAAATGCATGGAGGAGAGGGGCCCAGTATTCTGTTCCTGGCCCAATATTGCTACATAATTAAGAAATGCCATTCTATTGTGCTGGAGCCTTTGTACATTTTACAGTTTATTAGTTACAGTACTTGGCCTGTCCTAATATAACCCTGAAACAGATCTTTTTGTCTTTTCCTTTTTCATGCCAACTCTGTCGTCTTTCAACCTGCCTTATCTTCCCTAGATTTTTTTCTATTTGAAGTATGGGCCACAAGCCAGCATCATGAGGCCATTTCCTGAGAGGTTATTAGAAATATTAGAAATGCAAACCTGAGGCCCCACCCAGACCTTCATTTTAATTAGAATCTGAACTTTATCAATAATGAGATGCCTTTGTGACTCATTCACACAATAAAGTTTGAGGAATGCTTCCCTGGGAGACCTATTACATCAGTCAAGTTCTCAGTCTCAAGCATTAGAAACTAATTTTAGCTGATTTAAGCAGAAAAAAAGTTGTCCTGTTCATTTAAAGAATGGACGGGATTCAGAAATGCTAAAATATCCTGGGTCTGTACTTGCACAGCTTTTGAGTCAAAGTCTTAGGAGGAGTCATCTGGTTGTCATTTTGATGAAATAGAGACCAAACCTCTGGGTCACATCTCCACATCTAGTTGCAAGGGTACAGGTGGGAGGTGCTGAGAAAAAAATACCTTGTAAAAACAGGTGTTCTGGCCCTTTTAGCTTCTTATATCAAGATTCATAGAATGAGGAATTTCTCAGACCCAGAAAAGGAATTCAAATGTTAACAAACCCTTCCCCCAAACAAAAAACTCAGTAAAGAACAGATCTGGCAGAACACTAATTTAAGTACTGAAACATGAGTGGAAGTTGGAAAAAAATAGATATACATTTATAAGAAATAACTAAAAGGTGAAGAGTTATCTAAAAGGAACGAGTTTAGAAAGTATTAAGTAGGAACGTAATGGCAAGCATGATATGACTTTTCCTTTCTATGCCCACAGGAAACATGATTAATCAATTACAGCATTCTTTTATGCTGAGCTCAACTACTACTTCACAACAGTTCTCAATGCAGTACTCCATCCAAGTAGCTACTGCTAATCAACCCCATTTCTCTTGCAGTGTGAAAATGTTCTTTCTTTCCCAAATCTTCCCTGCAATGGAAGCTTTCTGCATGCCAAACTTTAGGCAGAATTGGCTATGTATCTAAGCAACCCAGTTACCATCTTCAGTTTCAAAAATAAAAGTGAGCAGTCAAGTCTAGGCGGGGCTGATGATATTTAATAAATGCCTGACTATTTAACATCTGTCCTGTCATTTAGACAGATGTTTAGAGAAATCACTTAAGAATAATAGTATTAACATCTTCTCTACTATGATGTAAGACATACCAGCCAAGGTAAATTTGGGGGATAAAGGGTGATTTCAGACAGGCTCAAAAGTCTGAAGCCTTAAATCTTTCCACAAATATGACTGTTCCAGGCCCTTCACGATTACAGAAGTGTTTGCATCATACTTCCTAAAGCTGTATGGTGTAATTGTTATTAAAAATGAAAAAAATCAAAGCAAAAAAGTGACTGAGCCAGGAGCCATCCAGCCTAAGGGGCTTGACAAGAATTGAACTTCATTAAGTCAGGCAAATTTTAGCCAATCTGAAGGTCAATTAGGGTAATCAGTCAGCATAGTGATCCCCCCAAAGCCACTTTAATAAGCCGAGATGCGATTACTGCACACAGTCCACCCGTAATGAAGGCATTGTTCATTGTTCAGGCTGTGGGTGGGGGCAGATGGGGGAGCAGAGGCAGATCTGTGAAGCCTGAGGAGGACGTTTGGAGAATAGTTATAGTTTTTACTTTGTTTTCTTTATAAGAGAAACACAAAGTTCTTTGGTCATTATCTGATGGCATCGACTATCTTTCATGAAGCAAAATGATTTTAATTGGGATACTAGCATCTCTCCTTAACAGAACCAATTACTTCTAAAAATAAAAAGGAATATTTCATTAGGCACCTTATGCTTTTCTCCACCCATACCATCCATCCCCCCACCAAAACCTAGTCAGCTGGATCAATTAAAAGTACAGCTGTCATCATTAGTAACATTTATGTGTAGCCAGATCAACAGTTTTTGCTCTCCAGATTTTTCCTCTAGAAGTACTGATACTGTCAGGATCAGAGTTAGCAATGTGCCTCCCTGATAGAATGAGAAGCACTGAGGTGAACTTAGATAACTATTCGTTATCTTAGATTTGTTACATTGATGACCCATCTTCACTTCTTATATCCATGCCCACTGCCAGGGAACTGGGCAGTGTCAACCTACAGGATGATGGGTTTGGCCATGTGACATGTGTGGGGCCCATGAAGGCTGGCCATCATCACACATGCAGGGTTTTAAAGGTCCATTTGACACTGGACTTGCTCGTTCTTGCTCTCCACCATCCCCATGAGAAGAATATTCCCTGTCTAAGCTGACAAACATGTTGAACAGTATTGAGTCACTTCAAGTCCATCCTAGATCAGTGAAGATCAGCTGAGTGCAGGTCCATTAGAAGATTAGGCTCAGGTGACTACCCTAGACGAGTGAGCCATAAATGCTCTCTCTGCACATTATTATAACCATAGAAAACTGAAAAGATAATATGCATGTTTAACTAGCGTAAGTTTTTGCAGTTGCCAAAATCACCTCTTTGGTGAGGTGGGAAAGACCACTTGAAAATAACTTTCTGATCAGTCAGTTGACTTTGGTGCCATTCCAATTCAGCCCTTTGGCCAAATGCACCGAATTAACAGTCCATTTGTTCTACATGTTCTATTCCACAGCCACGAGCTACATTTAAGAATATGACAGCTGTGATTTCTTATTTTTATAGATAAAACAAACTCTTCAGTGAAAAGTTATCCCAGTGAGACAGGGACAGGGAAGGGTTGAGGGAGCCTGCCCTGACGGACAGGAGCAGCTGCTTAGCTCCTTCTGTTGATTTCATTTTCTGCCCCAGCACACTCAGGTCTGTGTCAAATTCCTCTTTTCCCTCCACAATAGGCAAGGGCAGTTGCTTTCATGAGAAGAGGCAGGGAAATGCCCCCTCAGGGTCTCAGGCAGTGCTGGGGTCCTGTGGGTCTCCAGATGGCCTCCACCCAACCGAGAGAGCAGCTTTACTTGCTGCTGGTAAAAGTGTTAGCAGAGATGAGAGCCTACCACAGCAGGTGCAGTGCTATGTAAAAAAGGGAGCCAAAGGGAGGCTGCAGAGATGGAAGGTGTATGCAAAAGGCAGAGGCAGCTGCAGCAGTAAGAGGTGGAGAGGAGAGGGCAGAGATGTATGGGAGAAACTAATATTTCATATTAACCACCTTCCTGTTTATTTTATGCCAGACATGATTCTGTACACTTAGCACACTCATTTATTTCTCTCAAAAATGCCAGCTACTGTTTTCCCCATTTTATAGTAAAGGAAATTGAGGCAATAGAATTAAGCCACTGGCCCATAATCACAAACCTAACAAGTGGCAGTGGCAGGATTAGGACCCATATTGTCTCGCCCCAGAGCTCATGCCCTCAACAACTAATGCACACAACCTCTTCTATTAGAATTAGAATGTCAGAATGTCAGATTTATATGTCTACTTTGGGTCAGTGTTGTGTACTTTATTGACCAAAAACAAAAGTACAGACGATGGTAGTGAAGCAAGTTCCAAGATCGAATGTGATTCTTGGATGATGAGTGAAGTGCACAGAGGATCTGGAGCTTCCCTCTTCTCCACAACTGAGATATCAAGATCCAAAAGAAGAAAGCCCCCAGTCGAGAGCATGAAGAACAGACCAAGTGGCAGGTGAACACCACGGAAAATAATGGGACACCCAACCAGAGGCAAAAGGAATGCTGAGTCCCCACAACAGAAGTAGAAAGGTGCCTCCTGGGTACTCATTAATGACATTCTGTGACTTCCTTGAGACTTTAAGAATTCCGAAAAAAATAGTGCATAACTCATGGTTGAAGAGACAGAACACCAAGATGACTACTGCAAAAATGTATCTGATGGGTAATTCTTGGTCTATGCAACTACCTTATACATATATAACTTATGGCTCAAAACGTTTTTAACTAAAAATAAATTATGAGATGCTTAATAAACTATGTTTCTTAGGATTCTGATGTGGTTTAAGCCAAAGGATGTAAGATTTCTCCCAGGAAAAGATTGGGATACACTTTGCCTGCTCTGATATGTTAATTATGGTAAGCAGGGAAATCCATAAGCCAAGCAGTGGCAGAGGTGAGCAGGGATCTGCCTTATTATAGAAAAATCGTTGAAAGCTGAAAAAGCAGGTTGGTACTGTGACAATCTGGCATTTTAATTTTTATTCTCATTCTTAAAAGTATTAGGATTAAACCATATTCATCCTAAATATATCTACTACATAGTTCACAAGCATAGACGTATCCAAATGTGGGAGCCAGAGTCCTCAGCAGCCAGGACCAGGGACACCTTGAACTTGGTATCAGCCAGCAAGTGCAGAAACTCATAAATACTGCCTTCATTAGCTCATGGGCCCCGTGATTTGTGTCCCTGATGAAAAGGGGCACATTTTTTGACCCCTCCAGTAAACAGGCAATGTAATTTCTCTGTAAATTGACTATTAGAATGGTTTAAATGCCCTTGCCTACAAGCTGAAAGGCATAGTTAACACTTTTTACATAAGCCAGAAGACCAAAATTTAGCTATCAATCAAGCAGGGCAGAAAGGAATGACTTGACAAAATCATTCGTTAAGTTTGACAAGAGTCGAGAACACAAGGCTTTCTTCCAACGGTTTAAATGTATGTGTGACAAAGGAATATTAATTGCATAAGACAAGACATTTAAAGGCATTAGCTCAGCACTACCAGTCTATTTTACTGAATTAAGGCTATTCATCAATGTAAATAACTACCTTTTCTTCAGCAAACCAAAAGGAATACAGTCCATGGATCATACCTATTTTCACAATCCACTTCCTTATTTCATGGGAGGAAACAATCATGAGAGGAAGGGCATAGTTTAACTCACAGCCTCAAAAAGAAAAAAAAAGAAACTATCTCCAAAATATCCAAAAGATGAAGCATGTATGATACTACATACATATCGAGCCACATTCAACACCACCAAAGTCTTTTGCAAAAAGTCTAACAACCTGCAACCATTTGATGAATATGAAACAGTTCTCTGCAAACACAGTCCAGGAAAAAATGGTTCTGTCCAGCCAACTAGAATTGCAGAAGCTCAAATTCGCATGAGAATTTGAAGGTTGTATGTCCCATTTGAATCCATACAATGAAAAACATCTCTGCAATTCTTTTTAATAGAGAGACATTCAGTCTTGAAAAATTAAAAAAAGTCCCTTAATTATTTATCTTCAGTTGGGTGTTTCAAAACCTCTTTCTGATCTCAAGAGGAAAATCTAGACTTATTTTATTTTTATTAAATCATAGCTGTGTACATTAATGCGATCATTGGGCACCATACACTGGTTTTATAGACTGTTTGACACGTTTTCATCACAATGGTTATCATAGCCTTCCTGGCATTTTCTTAGTTATTGTGTCAAGACATTTATATTCTACATTTACTAAGTTTCACATGTACCCTTGTAAGATGCACCGCAGGTGTAATCCCACCAATCACCCTCCCTCCCTTCCCTCTCCCCCTTCCCCATATTCTTAGGTTATAACTGGGTTATAGCTAGACTTATTAAAAAAAAATCTAAACAAATGTCATACTTTTATTATGGATATTTAAGCATTATGCCAAAAGAATGAAATAAGAGCAAATGCCCAAAAATATAATGGTGTTGATACTAATTAATGCAATTAGCTCTAAGGAGGCAGTGGCCTTATTATAAGAGAAATCAGAAGTTCTCAGAAAGAAAATATGTGCTATCTCTCACTTACTTTGCTCCAATCTACACAGTGACTGGTATTTGCACATTTATTCCTTCCAGCATTTGAGGAACTTTTGGTGGATGAACCCCTGTGTTTGACCAGGACACAGAAGAAAATAAGACAAGCTGTAACTACTCTCACTTTCTGCTGAAAACTCCTCCACTGTCTCCATTTCCAATTATTAACAGCGATCAACATGACCTCATCCATGCTTGGCTGGCCTCAGACATTATGCTGCCTAAAGATGAGCATGAATTCTTCTTGCTAAACGTGTTGGAGGTTGGCCTAAGGGACATTGTAAAAATGTCCAGTTTTTCTACAATTCCTTCACATGATATTGTTTTTTTCTTTCTCATTTAAAGGTCCCTTCAAAACTTGTCTAACCCTCCATCAGAATATCCTTTTGATTACTCAGTTTCTAACTTAACCCAGAAGATCTTGGCATTCAAAAGGGTGGGATTTTAGGTAGCAGGGCTGAAAGTGGGAAAGACATTGCCACTATAACTACCTTGTTCAGATTCCTGAACCCAGACTAAAAAGTACACCAATCCTTCTGCATGTTTGAAGGGTCTCCTGTTTCTGGCTACTCTTTCCTTTATTAATAACCCTGTGCATGTCCTGTTTTTACAGCTTGCAGAGAACTTTCTGAGACATTATTTCATTTGGCCTTCCTTACAATGTCAAGGTGTGGGTGAGGGATGCAGTTTTCAGGGTGAGCATCATTATTTGTGTTGTTTAAATGAAGAAGGAGGATCCTCTGGTTTCCTATAGCAAATGCCAGAGTGAGATCTTCTAGTACCAAGAACAGTGCTATGGTATTTAAGGTCCATTTGTTTATGGACCTGGATGTTCAAGTTCACAAATCCTAACTGGACAAAGGTCATCTTTCTTTCCATCCTTCACTCTCATACTTAGCCACTCCAAGCCTGATGTTTCATCCACAATTGCTTACTACAAAAAGGTTCTAAGACAAGCTGTCTGGCTAGGGGATTCTGTGCATCAATTACAATATATGCCATTGATTAACCACAGTGAATAACCACAAACTGCTTGAATCCAGTGTGAGAGAATCAAAAGTTGCATCAGTAACAAAATAACCTCACCCCTGTAAGAACCTGTTTATGAAATTTTGCCCAAAATATAATTTAATCTCCTCATAATTGCATTAGTGATTGGTAGAAATAATTACTAAGAGGATGATCTGATGGCAGGCTAACAGCAGAAGCCTATAAAAAGTGTGTGGTTAAAGCACACAAAGGAAAGTACAGAGAAGAACAAGCCTCTGAAAACACTATTTCTTTCTGAAAGGGTCAATCCTACACAATTGCCCCAGTATGGGGGATTTATAACAGGAAGAGTCATCTGGCCCTGTACTTGCACATTTCCTACCCTTCCACATTACAGCACAAGTCCTGTGGTTCTTAGAAGAATCCCCAGTAAATACAAGACACCCGGGGAGGAACCCAGCCTGCGCTCACCAGTTCCCACTCTGGGATTCAGACAAACAATATCTCAGCTCTCAAGACCAGGATGGGAAGCTTGCAGGGAATAAGATGCTGTTGGGTGAGGGAAAAGGAATGATGGGTGCATATTTCTTGGTACAGATGTCACTGACAAATGTACCTTTGACACTTCTGGCCACTTGTGGTTATTAAAGAGTTCATCACACTTTCTAAAACAGAGAACCATTCACCACACTCCCCAGCTTTATTCCAGTTATGAATAACTACATGCCTGTAAGCTACCTTCCCTCTCTGGTGTTCTGCTGCCCTGTGCTATCTGCTTTCCCTTCCCGTCTTTAACTATTGCACAGCCTTGCATTTCTAACAGCTGCTGAATTTTTCCCTAGAGGTACTTCATTTCAGACAGAAACCCAGTGATTATTCCACATCCCCAAGTTTGTGGAAATCCTATAAAATGACTGGAGCTGCCACTATTTAAGGGAAAGGCAGGAGACAGAGTCCTTCGGCTTTTCAGGGAACTTGGACTCATACACCACAGTTGATTGATCTCAAGCTAAATTCGCTTCTGTGTTATTTTATTTATTTATTTATTTAAGCAGACATTTGAAGGCAAGAAACCATGTTTACTTCTAAAGCAGGGGTTGAAAGACTTCTGGAAAGGGCTGGATAGTAGGGATTTTGGCCTTTGTGGTCTGTCCTTGGATTCTGCTACAGCTACTTAAACCTGCAGCTGCAGCCTAAAAGTCATCCATACAACTTGACATCAACAGTCAGAGGGCTAGATTTGGGACACAGGTAGTACTCTGTCAACATCTTTGCTAGATGGGTTCCTCAATGGATTTTAGTCTCATAATCTTTCTCACTCTGTCCATAAGTTGCTGTGGCATTCCCTGGCCATTACAAGCCCCATTCACCTATTACTCACTTATAACAGAGCATCTGCTGTGCCCTGTAGCTTGCCCGCTTAAGAAGAGAATCAAGGAGGTGAAAGGGGGCTTCCAAGAGCCCCCAGGTGGTCAGTTTGACTAGTATTATTTGACCAAGTTGACTTTTGTTCTTTCTTTGCCTCATTCTCTGCTGGAAAACATCAGTTATTCTGGTGGTCCCTAAGCAATTTCTTTTCCAGTAGAAGCTCTGAGGCAAGGAAAGAAGAGGAAAAGTTAGACAAAAGAGCAGAAGTTGTTAGATTTTCCTAAAAATTTTGTGGAATAGGAAGGTACCATTTTGGGTTTCCTGGCCTACTTGGTATAAGGTGTTCTGACTTAGAATAGACTCCAAATCCTGACACTTCCTCCTTATTGGCAACAGTATCAAGGGTGCTTCCACAGACTGCCCAAACACACAGAGAATGGACCCTTGGGAGAAGCAGGCCAGCTGACAGCCATGGTAATGTATAGTCATAATAATGCCTAGTTGATCAGTTACAAATTATCCCTTTTCAACTAGTTATTTTGTCATCTATAGATACAGACTCAGAACCATGTTGATCTAATCCTGTGAATTTCAAAGGAGGGACTGAAAGAAATCTACTCAGAGGCAGGAGGGTTCATTAGGGCTGACTTCTTCTGGTCCTTGGAACTCATTTTTCTGTTCTCCCAGACCTCCCCGCCTGCCTTGCCCAAAGGTGCTTTTTTAGCTTCTCAGTTACCCTCTTGACAGTTGCAACGTAGACTGCAGCTATTTAAGGAAGCCTGATCCTTGTTGAAATTGGAGGAATCAAATAAAAATATAGAAGTCTTGCCCTTAACAGATGAACAGGATTGATACACTCATGAAAAACTAAGAAACTATGAAGGAGAGTGTGGATCTGGGACTGGTTAATCACCCCAACTTCTGACAAGCACTTATGGTTGGATCAAATAAAAAAATTCACTCTTGTCCCCAAACTCCTCAAGACAAATAGTTCTTCTTTAATCCTGGAATGCTCGGCCACAATCTGTTCAACATTTCTCACTGAATATGCCAGACAAGTCTGCCAGTCTCCCGACGTGCATTTAATCAGATATCCCTCCAGCTAAAACCAAAGTCCATTACCTTTTTCCCCTATGATTAATTAGAAAAATAATTATCAAAATCTCATCCACAGTTCAGTTTCTTGCATGGGGCTGGACACAGATATGTATGCCTTAAGGAAAAAATGGTGGTTATATTAAACAGGAAACCTATTATGATTATTACAGAGAAACTCAGGACTCATTAATAATTGATATTTACCTTATGCTCTTCCCATTAAGGAATTTTAATAAAAGCTATAAACTAAGACCAAAGTGTACCAACTTGAACTACTGCAGCCATTAAAAGGACAGGCTTCAGCGTCAGCCCACTTGGGTTCTCTGACTTATGAGCTTTAGATGGGTAAAAAATTACAATATTGTCATTGGAATTTTAATACTCTCCTCTGTTTCAAAAACATTTTTTGCAGTAATATCTCTCTGAAAATTTATTGTAAGGATCATTTATAAAGAATCAAGGAAAGAATGGACACCAAATGTCAGTTTGAGTAGACAGCTTTACTTTTTTGGCCTTACATAACCAGGTAAAAACAGGAGTAATAGATCAGATGACCAAGAGAGCTGATTATTTCAGTTATCTCAGTGACAAGGAAGTATCATCTGCTCAGTGCCTAAGCCTAACTATTCTTAGCACTAGGGCCACAAAAAGGCAGGCAATTGATGGCAAAGACACAACTTCATATGAAATAGTAGTCACTATTGGTTGGGCACAGTAGCTCACACCTGTAATTCCAGCACTCTGGGAGGTCAAGGTGGATAGATTGCTTGAGCTCACAAACTGGAGACCAACCTGAAAAATAGCCCAGAGTTATGGCAGACACCTATAGTCCCAGCAACTTTGGGGGTTGAGGCATGAGAATTGCTTGAGACCAAGCGTTTGAGGTTGCTGTGAGCTATGGCACAACTGCACTCTACAGAGGGGCAAGAAAGTGAGACTCTGTATCAAAATAAATAAATAAATAAATAAATAAATGTCACTATTATTCAATCTTTGAAACTTTACAAAGAGTTCTTTGCTAAAGCTTTTATCTGGGACTTAAACTTAGAGAAATAAGTTTTAGAACACAAAACCAACATTAGTGGTTGATAATTACAAAACCACTGATATTAATCAATTTTCTAACAACTAACTTACATAATATTAGTCCCAGCTGCTGTGGGAAGGGATGAGCTACCATATTTAAAGCAGACTGTGACAGAAGGAGTCTTGCGGTTGCTGAAAGAAGACCTCTTGCTCTGGGAGGACCTTGGGGGTTCCTTCTACCTCTAAGAGTTTATAAATGAATATCCCCTTTTCCAAAGATAGTTAAGAAATAAGGCCAGAAGGTATTTTTTTTGTTTGTTTTTTTTGTCTCTCTCTCTTATTTTCCCAAGTTCCTAGCCACTTCCTGATTTGGGGGGCAAGTGAAACTCTTTACACACATGTAACCACATGACCATCATTTGACCTTAAAAATAAGTGCATAGTGTGGCACACTTCTTGGAGGTGGGACACAATTATAATAGGGAATTTACTTAACAAATGCAATCAGCATAACCTAATTCTTAGTACCGTCAATGAATCCCAAACAAGAAAAGATTAAGTAAGTGTATAAAGAGATTATATCCTTTCACAACTTAAGGATAACTATAATCCCTACCCACTCCCTTAGGAGACATTATTTGTTGAGACAATAAAATTTCTTGGCT
>CAUYPK010009788.1:0-29524 GCA_963574355.1 Loris lydekkerianus
GCTAAGTATTGTCTGAGGAGGCTGAGGTAAGAGGATCACTTGAGTCCAGGAGTCCAGGAGTTCTGGACCAGCTCGACCCCCATTTCAAAAAATAAAAATTCATAGCACCAATGATGGGTAAGATTCCCAAAGCGGGGACAACCTAAGACAGGATATGGAGAGGCTGCACGGTGGATTACATTCATAGTACCCAAAGACGGGTAAGATCACTCTGCATTCAGTCAACCTACGACAGGGACCAAACCATTGATGTTTGTATCCCCATGACGGGTAAGACTGAAACTGCAAGAGCAGGCAACCTAAGACAGGGGCTATGTTTTTCCACCATACAAAAAACAAGAGGGAATTGTTGGGCCCTGCCATGTGCCTGAAGCCTAGTGCAACTTCCCGAGCCTGACTAGAAGCAGATCCATCGAGCTACTTCCGCGTAGCAACGACTCAGCAAGGCCCGGCCTGAAACTGCCTCTACCTAGATACAGCCAATGTGGTACATGCCACTGGCCCGACCCTGTCACTCACCTCTTCCCCCGCCTTCTTTCCCTGCCCCTTCTCCACAATAAAAAAATAAATAAATTATAAAAAAAAAAAAAAAAAAAAAAAAATTAAATAATTAGTCAGGCACAGTGGTGGGTACTTGTAGTCCCAACTACTCTGGATGCTGAAGCAGGTGGACCACTCAAGCCCAGGAGTTTGAGGTTGCAATGAACTATGATCACACCATTGCACTTCAGCCTTGGTTACAGAGCAAGACTCAGTCTTTTAAAAATATATACAAGGTGGCCATAAAGTTCTTGTGCAATTTAAAATAGCACATCAACTTTATGGCCACCCTATATGTATGAGGCAATTCTAAACTCATTGTAATATGCTAGATTGCATCCTAGAACAGAAAAAAAAAACGTTAGTGGAAAAACTGATGAAATCCAAAGGAAGTGTGTAGTTTAAAAAAAAAAAAAATAGAAAGGAGGTTGTTCACATGTGCACATTTACTGTTCAGTCTGGCAAACTTGACCTTTTGTTTCACAACCAGCTTCACAAAAATATGAACCCCAGAGTCCTTACCTTTGATGTGACCCTTCCTTGTTGACTAATGTTACACCCTGCTCTCTGAACTATTCCCAACTCACTTGGCTCCCTCCTGAATCCTTGCATATAGTCAAGTGGCCCCTTCGATTTGACCATTTCCACTCATTTTTGACAGCCTAGAGATACTGACTAGCCCAGGCCTTCATTCCCAACTTTCTGATTCACCCTCTGTACTGGATTTGGACAGTGAGCCACTATTGGTGAACATTTACTTGTCTAACAAACCTCATTGACTCTGTATTATGTCTTGTATACTTCCATCCTAAGATACTTTGGAAAAAGACCGTGGCATTCTATGATAAATGCTACTTTCACTTTCAATTCTCGGTAAAGACAATGGAATCAGAAGGATCTAGTGAAAGGCAGCTAAGGTCATCAAGATAGAAAAGACTCCTTCATAAGAATGAATTAAACAGATTAGGAGTCTACAAGATAAATAAAAATGTTAGGAGGAGACACTGTCAAAGTTTTCCAAGTCTTAAAGAGAAAAAATGGATTTATAATCCAAATTCCGGAATACCAGACTGAGGCATCATCCCTTGAATCTTAAAACAGACAAATATAGCTCAGTTAGAGAGAAATTACTAATGAAAACAAACTGGACACATCAAGAGATGGTAAGGGCTAAAAAGGCAAATTTGAGGAGGGTGTAGACAAAGTCATGAAAAAAAAAATCTATGGAGGAACATTAAGAGGAAATTGACTTTCTCTAAATTTTAGAGACAAGCTCAATTCCCAAACCACTTGGCCTGCTGACTACCAAGAACTGAGCTCTACTAATTGCAGGACCCTGAGAGAGCCGCTTATTTGCTTAAGCCTTTGTGTTGTTCATTAGTTGTGAGGATCATCATGTAAAAGTGTGTCACACAGTGGCTGGTACACAGTGAGTAGCAACAGCATGATCCAGCTCAACATAACAACTCTGCTGAGTCATTATTCCGTCTTCAGTAAATCAACACTTGCCATTTTCAATCATCAAACTCTGCTGTCAGGTCCTTCTCAGCTCAACTCTTGGGATCATTCTTGGGCATCCCAGACAAGCCCTATTACACTTAGAAAGAGGATCAGCACTAGAAATTTTCCAATCTCAAGATCATTGTGACACCAGACAAAATGCTTTTCTAAAAAATAAATGTACCAGGCCTGCTTAACAGCAACAAAAAAATCTACATTAACCAATCGCCACACAATCTTTCCCTCCAGTGACATTTGGTAAGAAATCTCTTATACTGAGGAGTACAGTGCTAAGAATTTAAGTTGTGGCTTCCTTAGGAAGACAATGGGAGATTTCAACAAACATTTTATTTTATTTTATTTATTTATTTATTTTTATACAGAGTCTCATTATGTGGCCCTGGGCAGAGTGCCGGGGCATCACAGCTTACTGCAACCTCCAACACTTGGGCTTAAGCAATTCTCTTGCCTCAGCCTCCCAGGTAGCTGGGACTATAGACATCCGCAACAATGCCCAGACATGTTTTGGTTACAGTTGTCATTATTGTTTAGCTGGCCGGAGCTGGGTTCAAACCCACCAGCCTTGGTGTACATGGCTGGCACTGTAACCACTGTGCTACAAGCGCTGAGCCACATTTTTTTTTTAATTAATTTTTAATTACATTGTAACTGTATATATTTATAATATTCAGCCATAAAAAAAATGATGGAGACTTTACATCTTTTATGTTTACCTGGATGAAGTTAGAACATAGTCTTCAACAAACATTTTAGATGTTGGTCTTTGCAATAAGATATGTCAAAAGTGAAAGTTAAAAAACTAAAAGGTAAACAAAATAATAAGAAAAAGATTTCTAGGCAGATGCAAAATTAACAGCAACTCAAGAGTTCAATCAGGAGAAATGGCGTTCCCTCACCGTAGGAGACAAGATGCAAAAATTTTAAGGAGAAGGTAACCACAGCTGGGATTCCCATATCCCTCTGGTGTACCTCAAAAAGCCAGGCAGACAGCTTCCAAGTAATAGTTGTTTCTGCTCTGAAACTCACCTTCTGAACAAATAGAAAATTTTTAGATTATTTGCTGTCTTCCATTTCTGCATTTTCAAGTGTTCATTTACTTAATAGGCTGTGCCTTGATTACAGTCCTATATGGGTTTGAATTTACATTCACAAGTGTGTTTGAATTTTACTAGCATTCCTCTCCAGGGATGCATGCTAAGTCAATACCTCTTATCTGATAAGGCTTAAATTGGTGTTGTGAACCACCATTTGGACTCCGTAACAGAATTTTAAATGGAGGCATAATTAACAAATTTCCCAATTATTCTCCCCATTCCGGATTTATTAGGCATTGTATCTTCAGAGTTGTCTTTCACCCTCAGGAATATGGTGTGAAATCATAGACAAAAGAGATAAAAAGAAAACCCCACTGATTACAGACAAGGTGGTTTAAGGCTACAATTTGTTCTTCCCAGTTCAGAAATATCTTACTTTTTCCCTTTCATCTTCTCTTCAACTACTGTGATCTGTTTCTCCTCTCTGCCAACAGATGCTTCCAACTGTTCTCCTTACGGGCCGTGTTATAGAGGCTCATAATTTGCAAACCCAGGGGTACTTTACAGGCTTTCAACCATTTGCTTATTTAAATTTTCCCCTGCCTTGGCACCTGGTTTTCATCCCATTTCCCTAGCTGCTCCATCTAATTCTAAAGCACTTCTTGTTCTGCTGGAACTCCTAAACATCCCCTCTGTCAGTTCCTTATCCCCAGTGCCATGGCCTAGTTCAAATTTCTATCATTGCTCAGCCAGACCACTGTTATAGCTGTCAAATAGGTTTTCTTGTCAACCCCCACTACCTCCCAATGAAATCCCCACTCTGGCCACAAAATGGTCATTCCAAAAGGCAAATCCAATCACATAACTCCCTCACCTAATCTTTTTTCATCTACAGAGTAACATCCAAACAATTCCACATATGTGCAAATCCATTCTTGATTTGGTGCCACCAGGCCCACCAGCCACATTTCCTGTGGCTTCCCCACACTCTCTTCTCTTTCCACTTGCCTCTCCACAAGGCCAGGCCCTTCCCTTTGCACACATGCTGTTCCCTCTGCCAGAAGCACCTTCCGTCACCTGCCCCCACTGGCAAACTGTCTTCTTGTTAGAGACTCGGCTCCAAGGTGACTCTGGGGAGGAGGTGACTCCCAGGCAGAGGGCTCTGTGCTCCAACCGTGGCCCACAGTACACAGAGAAACCTTCTCATTACCAGGGTGTATCTGCTTTCCCACCTTAGCATTAGGCAGGAAGCACCAAGGCCAAGTCCTCCTGGACTTTGTGTTTGCAGTATCAAACCCCACAGTCCTTGGTCCCTCCTAGATAGATGACACATGTCAGCTCAGTATTCAACCAGAGACTTGAGAAATCACTGGTGAAGGCAGACAAGTATTCCTTCAAGATGGTGTTTTTAAAACTCCCCCAAAAGAAAAGATGACAAAAATCTCTGTGTCTGCTCACATGAGTGGCGTTCTGTGAGGCTTTCCGGAGGAAAAGAAATTTTGCGGGTCTAACTGATGCCACCCGGAGAACAAGCCCATCCCGGAGGCGCTATTTAAATTCCACTCAGTGATTCTCTTTTTAATTCATTTTTATTCCAGGTGCAGGCCTGCAGCTATTTTAAAACTGAGACTTAAAATAAAGTAATACTATTATAATAGCTGGAGTTATCACAGGCTCCCGCAGTCACAGGGCGCCTTGAATCCCCCACCAAAAAAACCACTTCATGAGGTTTAACAAACCACAATATCCCTTCCCCGGGAGAGGGTGGAGAGCAAACAGAACAGGGGGCTCCATCATCAAAGGATTATGCTTCACTTTGCAAAAGCGTTCATCCCTAGATCCCTAAAATAGCTCACTTTGTACCTTTAACCATTAGTTTTCAAAATATTAACAGTCCGAAGGGACAACTAGATTGCTGGGCAGGAAAACGGGAAAACAGTAAACCAGAGAGGCATCCTCCCAGTGCGGCCAGCAGGCCACCTGTGTCAGTCTCTTGAGACCCAGGTCAGAACACAATGTCAATTTCAGGTACCACCCAAGACCCACGGAATCAGAACTTCCACTCGGAGAAGAAAATGTCATTTAGGTGTGTGTTTTCTGGAAAGCAACTCCATGCTAAAGAAAAATGCCCTAGAAAATGAGGCTTTGTGAGAGGTGCCCAGAGACAGCCCTGCCTCTGACCTGCTTATGTCAACAAGAGCCAGGGTTGTTTCTTTCAATTCATTAATGAAAAAAAATCCTGCTTTAATTACCGGCCTAAGCCAGGAGGGAGTCCACAGTATGAATGCACCCCAGACAGGGAACATTCCCAAACACAGCTGACTGGATATTTCTTCTTTAGTCAGAGCAGCCCCTCCCCTGACTTCCTCTGGAGATTGAGCCCAGGAGGGCCTGTGAGCAAGACCCCACCTATCTCCCATGCCATGGGAAGTGACATGTGACTGAGTTTGCCCAAGTTAGGTTTCTGTTACTTGCCACCAGAAGGGTCCAGGGTCATCAAAGTTAAAATGGAGCCTGTTGGACAGCTTTGACTTCCAGGATCCCAGAAGTGAATGGGATGGCCGTGCAAGGGGAATCCTCCAATGGCTACAGAAAGGGTAACCTAGGAAGAGAAAGCCTGAGCCATTTGCTCACAGCTGGCTGCCCAGAGACACCCCATTCATTTTCAGTATGCTGGGTCCATTGGGGGACTCAGATTCAGGCCTGGGGCTGCCCCAGCAGCACACTGAGGCCCAGGGCAGCCTCTCCTTCCAGATAGGAGTGTGCGCCTCTCTGAATCCAGCTCGACAGACCTTGCCTTGTTAAGGGAACATTTCCACTTCCTGGTGCCTGGAATGAAACTGGCCATCTCTCCCTTCTCAGACTTTCCACGGCATTTTCTCTCCCCTCCACTCATTTGGCACTTACTATTTACACCCCATGACAGCCTGCGAGTGGGAAAGAGAATCAGTGTTTCCCAATTGTTTAAATCAGTGTTTCCCAATTGTTTAAATTTCACAGGCCTATAAAATCCTCCCATAAAAAAGACTAATAACTTACTATTTTACAAAGTAACACTTTTAAAAATACAACCCATTAACCACATCCTGTCATTTCAAAAAAAGAATATTCTCATACCAAGAAAAATGAAAAACCACCTAAAAGATACTCTCAGAATAAATAACTGAAAAGTTTACTATGTTGCCATCTCCTGCTCTTATCCCTCTCGTATTTTACTTTTTTCATTTTGCTTTGAAACAAAGGAAATTTCCTCACAGACCAGTCTGACTGCAGAAAGGCATTTGTGAACCACCCCCTTCCAAGTTCTCAGGCCCAGCCAATCCAGGTGGAGGACCCAGCTAGGACCAGGCTCTGACTCCAAACATTAACAACAAAAGTTTACCTTGGTAAGACGTGTTAAGGTTATAAAATGTGCGCCGGTGCTCTACTCACATTTAATTTCATTAAATTCTCAGCAGAAGGCTACTGTGTAGATGAGGAAGCCAAAGTGCCCACTTTGCTCTAATTATTTATTATGAAGGTTTTTCCTTCCCAATTCTGCCTCCCTATTATGTTCACTTTTCAGCCCTTATTTTACCCTTTCCTTCTACATGGTTGTGTTTAAATCTAACCCTTAAAGTCCTTCTAGTCCAGGCTAACTAGGTTGACCTTGTTTAGTTTGTTCAAAGACAGTAAGCTTCTATCGGAATCCCTAACACATTCCACAGTGCCACTCACATGATAGATTAGCAATGTTTATTGAAGAATGAAATGAATGAATGAATGAACTGCTCCTCATTTGACATGATTTCTGGACCCTTCCTTCCATGACCATACCCCTCAGGAGACACATACGTCCTCTTAATGTGCCCTTTAAAATGCCACACCCAGAACTGTGTGCCACACACCAGATAGGCTGAGCCATGCAGAATGCCAAGGCCCACTGGCCCTTCTGCCCCAGGAACAAAGTCTTTATTCTGAAGCTCAAGACAGCATGTGTTTGCTTTCTGGAAGCTGTTTCCCACTGATGACTCCTATGAGATTGTATTCAACTAAAATTCTTAGATAGTACCATTTCTGGATTTCTTAATTGATATTTGAAATCAAAGAACAATCTTTTAACATTTAGCCCTATTATATTTCTTTTTATGAGTTTCCAAAATCAGTGGAAACTAACTTTCCATATTTAACATCCTCATCTAACTTTTCGTATCTTCATGTCCTATCTTTCTAACTGGAGCATAACATTCTTGAGATGGCATTGTATAGACTTTTATATCAGAAGTAAGTGTAATTGTTCAGCATGATGACATGCAGCAGGTAATCAATAAATAATGTGCTGGTTCATTAAACTCCTTTTTAATCCTAACATCACTTTTCTCAGGACCCTCAACTATTGATGAATCCTGTCTAAGTCCCAGGAGCTAGCCCCTGAAGACTTGTTTCAACTGCCCCTTCTTATCCACATACAGCCATGTGCCACATAATGACATGTCAGTCAACAATGGACCTTCATAGACAGTGGTCTCATGAGATTAGATGTGTAATGGATCTGAAAAATTCTTAACGTCTAGTATTTACTATAGTTTTTATCATTATTTTGCAGTGTCCTCCTTCCACTTATTAAAAATGTTAACTGTAAAACAGCCTCAGGCAGGTTTGGACTAAAGGAGGAAATCCCAAAGAAAGCACTTTTATCATAGGAGGTGACAGCTCCATGTCTGTTATTGCCCCTGAAGACCTTCCAGTGAGATAAGATTTGGAAATGGAAGACAATGATATCGATGATGCTGATGCTGTGTAGGCCCAGGGCCTAGGCTAATATGTATATATCTTCATTTTTCACAAACAAGTTTTTTGAGGGTTTTTTTTCTTTTGAAACAGAGCCTCACTTTGTTACCCACAGTAGAGTGCCATGGTGCCATAACTCACAACAACCTCAAACTCTTGGGCTCAAACGATTCTCTTGCCTCAACCTCCCAAGTACCTGGGACTACAGGTGCCTGCCACAACCACAACACCTGGCTGTTTTAGAGATGGGGTCTCATTCTTGCTTAGGCTGGTCTTGAACTCCTGAGCCCAAGCAATCCAACTGCCTCAGCCTTCCAGAGTGCTAGGATTACAGGCATGAGCCACTGCACCTCACCAACAAACAAGTTTTAAAAAGTTAAAAAAAAAAATTTTTTTTAATGAAAATAGAAAAAAAACCTATAGGACAAGGATATAAAGAAAATATTTTTGTACAACTGTACAATGTGTTTATATTGTAAACTAATTGTTATTATAAGAGTTAAAAGAAGATTCTGTCTACAAAAGGACTTGTGGTAAAATTTACTTTTATAAGATTTGATTTGATGAGACCACAACATGGTTAACAAGAAACTTTTCATGAACATACCCATTGCAGAAGAAGAAACTTCTGTACCTTCACAAATAATTATTCTCTGCAGCAATGCTGTTTTCGCACACCAGCCAAGGGCCTTGAGAAGCATTTTGTCATTGACTGAGTGAAAATGAATTCTGTACCCAAATAATTATGTATATAAGAAGTGCTTTCCCTGGACTCTATATATCACAGTTTTTCTATGAACCTTACAATGGAATTAAAGACATCAGAGAGAGTTATATATAGAAGGGACCCTGCGTGAGCTACTTATGGGCAAGAATTAAACTAAGCAGAGAGGATTGCAATGCCGTTATCCTGCTTTCAAGCACTAAGGATTGTTCACTGAAACCCACCCATGAGTGCCCCCTCTGGAAACCCATCTTCCCCTGACAGGGTTTACAAGATCAACAGCAACTATTTTACAGGAGAGGCTATGTAGCAATCCCCTTTCATCTGAAGCTCCTGCAGATCAGTGAAGTTTCATGACAAAGTACTCAATTTTTTAACAAAGTAATCTGGATGTCCCATAGCATATATTACTAAAAATTTCAAATTTTTCAAAAGTTGCAAAAAGAGCAAAAGAGCAAATTATTCAAAAGTTGCTCTGAATTTCTCAGTGGAGGCATTAAACTTGAACAGAAGTTTCTTAGGACCCTCCCCAGTTCCTAGGACAGTGCTGGACATAAGAATTTTTAGAGGGGGTCCATTCATTATCTTTATTGAGTCGTGAGAGTTCTTTATATATTTGGGATACAAGTCCTTTATCAGATATACTATTGCAAATATTTCCCCCCATCTTTAGCTGGTCTTTTCTCTGTCTTAATAGTGTCTTCCAAAAGACCAAAGCTTTAAATTCTGATCAAGCCTGGTTTCCTGATATGGTTTTCCACTTCCAAATTTCCACACTGATAGCTCTTGAGGTATAAAACTTACATCTTCAGGTTTTAGGCAGGGAGGGAAGAAGAAGCTTTCTGGATTTCATTCATTTGGTCACATGTACCCTTTAGTAGGGACTGGGCTTCATCCCAGCTAGTACTGACATTAGTCCAGGGCATTGGAGCTGCCCCCTTGGGCCCTGCTTTTTAGAAGCCGTGATTTGGCACTGCCCCAGCTGTACCTCATATCATGACAAGGCCAAGGGAATATGCCCATGCAGACTGCAGCCTCTCTTTCTTTCTAGATGACAAGCTCCAAGTGTGCAGGGCCTTGAATTCTTTGCTGAAAGCAACAGCCTAGTTCTAAGCCTCTTTCCGGTGTTCCTTCTCTTGAGGGCCACCCCTGTGTACCACTAGTGCTTGGGGGAATAGTCAGAGCATGAACCTGAAGGTTGGGCTGCCACACATGTGGCAGTAAGGGCCTTTCAGGAACAGCACAAAGTCAAAATAGGAAGAAAAAATAGCAGACCTCCATTTGTATTCTTACTTTGATCCCAGTTCCAAGTACACTACCAAGCCTTCCAAGGAGTGATTTATGGTAAGAAGTCAGAACTAGGAAATCTCGATTTTGGGGTGAGTTGTTGGATAGATAAGTATGCCATTAATGGAACCAGAATGTACAGAAAGGAGGAGTCTAGAGTGATGATGAAGATTACAAATTCATTAAGTCACTTAAAAATTTGTTGCACACCAACTTACGTGCCTGGCCTAAGACTGAATAAGATAACATTACGCCCTTATTGAACTTATACTTTGGTGGGGGAGATGGACCATAAAGTCATATGTAATGTCATGTGGATGGTCAACAAGTGCAGTGAAGAAAACTTAAGAGAGTGAATGGGGACTGCCTTTAGAAGGATAGTCATGGAAAACCTCTCTGAAGAGGTGACATTCGAGCTGAGTTCAGAACACAACATCAGGATATCTGGGGAAAATATTCTAAGTACTCAGTTTCCTGGAGAGCACATGGAAAGGTGCGGAGGTAGCAGCCGGGACAACGGAGGAGCAAGCATCAGACAGTGGGTAGGGTGGGGTCGGTATGGGTGGGCCCTGGAGGTAGGGATCAAGTGGTAGAGGATAAAAATCATCTTTAGAAACTGGTCATCAAGTTTTAGGAACATCCAAATACATATTCATCCACCCAACAGGCAGCTATAAATGTGAGTCCAGAGCTCGGGACTCATAGTGGTACTGTAGATAAAGAAATGGGAGCCAGGCGCGTGGCTCACGCCTATAATCCCAGCACTCTGGGAGACAGAGGTGGGTGGATTGCCTGAGCTCAGGAGTTCAAGACCAGCCTGAGCAAGAGTGAGAACCTGTCTTGACTAAAAATAGAAAAACTATTGGGCATAGTGGTGTATGCCTGTAGTCCCAGCTACTCAGAAGGCTGATGCAAGAGGATGGCTTCAGCCCAGGAGTTTGAGGTTGCTGTGAGCAACACCATGGCACTCTACCCACGTATACAAAGTAAATCTCAAAAAAAAAAAAAGAAGAAGAAAAAGAAAACCACGGACATAGGAAATTTTGACAGCCTGGCTTATGTACTTATAATTGGAACAAATGAGAGAATAAGAACAAGTCCATACTTTCTCTGCAGTCATAATCACTGGACATTTGGTTGGAATAGTATCTGTTTAGGTGGTCAATAATCACTATTCTATTATTTGTAGAATACTACGTTTACTTTTGCTTTTTTAATTATGTTTTAGGCCAGTATCTTATTTGTACTTTAATATTTCTTTTTAAAGTCCCAATTTCTTACTCATTTATTATATCTCAAGGACCCTAAGGGTTTTTATGTGTTGTTACTATAGCATATTTTTAACTATTTAACTTACAAATAAGGATTGCACGCATTCAAATTATATGTACATGACAATCTGATATAGGTACACATGAGTAATGATTTTCACATTCAAATTAACAAACACATTCATCACCACCATGCTGTACATGAGATCTCCAGAATTTATTCATCTTATAACTGAAAGTTTATACCCTTGATCAACATCTCCCAATTTCTTCCACTCCCTCAGCTTCTGGCAAACACCGTTCTGCTCTCAGCTTCTGTGAGTTTGACTGCTTTAGATTCTACATGTTAAGTGAAATTGTGCAGTAGTTGCTTTATTTCACTTAACATGGTGCCCCCCATCTTCATCCGTGTTGTCAAGAATGGCAGGATGTCCTTCTTTCTTAAGGCTAAAAAAATGTTAACTCAATAAATACATACATATAAAGAAAATATAAGATGTATAATATGTGTAATATAAATTATATATAATATAATATATGTTACATATATTATGTATCTTACATTTTCGTTATCCATTCATTCACTGAAGAACACTTCAGTTGATTCCATATCTTGGCTACTGTGAATAATGTAGCAATAAACATGGGAGTGAAGAAATCTCTTCAACAGACAGATTTCATTTCCTTACCCAGAAGTGAGATTGCTAGATCATATAGTAGTTCAATGTTTAACATTTTTTTGTTGTTGAGACAGAGTCTCACTTTGTCGCCATTGGTAGAGTACTCTGGCATCATAGCTCACAGCAACCTCAAACTCTTGGGCTCAAGCAATCCTCTTGCCTTAGCCTCCCAAGTAGCTGGGACTACAGGTACCTGCCACAACAGCCAGCTATTTTTAGAGACAAGGTCTTGTTCTGTCTCAGGCTGGTCTCAAACCTGTGAGCTCAGGCAATTCACCTACCTTAGCCTCTCAGAGTGCTAGAATTACAGGCATGAGCCACCACTCCTGGCGCAATTTTTAACTTTTTGAGGAACTTTCATACTATGTTCTCATAATGGCTGTAATACAAGCTGCTATTATCTTGTCTGCAAGTCATGTGTAACACTAGAAAAGAAGAGAAGTGCTTATGCTGCTCAGGGTTGAAGGAGAAAGTCCATTGGCTGATGGGTGAGAATCTAGATTCTCTAGATTTGAACCAGGTGCCTGAGAGATGCAGACTGCTAACATGAGTATCTGGTCTTGAACCAAGTGCTCCCAGAGATGCAGACTGTTCACCTGAGCATCTGGGCTTGAACCAGGTGCTCCCAGAGATGCAGACTGCTCACCTGAGTATCTGGGCTTGAACCAAGTGCTCCCAGAGATATAGACTGTTCACGTGAGTGTCTGGGCTTGAATCAGGTGTTCCCAGAGATACAGACTGTTCACCTGAGTGTCTGGGCTTGAACCAGGTGCTCCCAGAGATGTAGACTGTTCACCTGAGCATCTGGGCTTGAACCAGGTGCTCCCAGAGATACAGACTGTTCACCTGAGAGTATGGGCTTGAATCAAGGGCTCCCAGAGATACAGATTGTTCACATGAGAGTCTGGGCTTGAACCAGGTGCTCCCAGAGATGTAGACTGTTCACCTGAGAGTCTGGGCTTGAATCAGGTGCTCCCAGAGATGCTGACTGTTCTCCTGAACCTGGTGCTCCTAGAGTGGTGACTTAATCACCTGAGTATCCAGACTTGATCCAGATGCTGCCCAGAGCTGCATACTGACTATATAGAAATCAGAAGTTGAACCAGGTGCTTCCCCAGAGGTCTTCTGCAAATAGATTAATTCTAAAGCTACCTGATCCTTACAGCACTTCAGGCACCACAGCTCTCTAATCAGAAAACATAAAGCCATCAGCATCTGGGGAATCCATCCTATCATAAATGTCTAGCCAGTCACTGTCTTTCACTTGGTGACAAGTGAGAAATATGGGCTCAATGTAATTCTGTAGCTCTGCGTAAACAGAGTTGTGTGGGAAGACAGTGCCACGAAAGGATCGAATCAGCCTCGCACCCCCTCACCAGCTCCAGCCTTGACTTCAGAGTGAACTTGGAGAATACTTACTGAGCATTTGCTAAGTGCAGGCACTGACCAGTTTCTGGGGAGGAAATTATTATCAGCCTGGGCCCTCTTTTATCCCTCCAATTACAGGATGAGGAGTAGAGAATCAGGCCAGCAAAGCCCTTAAGAGATTCTTAAAGAAAAGCTTGATCCAGACAAGAATCCACCATAAATTAAACATAAGAATGTCCCAACCCTGAAGCGAGAACGCTGGCAAAGCCCAGACAACACTGGCACAGTGCAAGCCTGCAGCACAGAAGGCCTATTTCCGGGCATGGCAACCACTCCAGTGTCTCTGCAGACACAGCTCAGTTTCCAGCCTGATGCTTGATGTCAGCACATTCACTGGGAATGCCCACATGTAGGCTTGTGTCCTGGGGGGTGTCGGCTGCAAGCCAGGGCCAACTTACTGTGGAGGAAAAGGAAGGCCAGAGGAGCTGATGCTCACTCTGCAGTGGCTAAGGAGGGCCGCCCTTGGGCTTCTTCTCCATCACTGAGGCTTCCAACCCCACCACCAGCTGGCCCTCGTGTCAGTTAGGCAATAATCTCTTTTTTTATTCTCTTTTAAAGAGCGAAAACAAACTATAGGCAGGAATCATTCAAGCCCCTGTTACACTTCAGTGAGAAGGAAGTTAACAATGATTTAACCCATTGTTAGGAGAGACAGGAAAACCCATTAAGCATAGAAATTTGCAGAAAGTCAAGGGTCCAGAAACCAGGGGGCAAGGCCAAGAAAGATGACACAGCCCACTTGCTGGCTGCTTTGCCCTGGATCAACATGTTTTCAGTTCCAGAACAGCTATCGAGGGGAGCAATAGTTCTGTTCTCAAATTCTTCCCCGCTCTACTCGCCTTTACAGGTAGCAGGAAAGGCTGGGTGATGCTCCAGGACCTACTGCTTTACCTTGGCCAAGGACAAAGTCTTCAGAAGCATCACTGCCTGGTTTCAGCAAAAGGAGAGGCAGAATATAAGATCTCGTGCACAGCTCTCAGGAAAGAAGAGTGCAGGCCAGTCGTACTTTCTGCAAATTCTAACTACTGTGAGACTATGGAAGTGATCCCCAACTTAGGTCTGGGACTCCTTTCCTATTTCAGTTAATGAACAAATTTCCCCCATGTAATTAACAACTTCTTCATCGTCAATCAACAAAGATGCAACATTTCCGAGAAATGTCCTATGAAGTCTTAGCCTGATACAATTCATCTTTAGCCCTGGGTCCCCCAAGACTAAAGCAGCAAAGGCTTGCAGAGGAGCTGAGCAGGAGTCACCCCTGCTCCCCCAGGAGATTCTCACGAGCTTCTTCACACCAAAACCCAGCAAGGAACTCCCCTCACCTACTCCTCCTGAGATAGGGAGGGTGGAGCTGAGCCCACCGAGAATGCTATGTCGACACAGAGTTTCAAGAACTAACAGCTGTAGGTGTACAACATTTGCTGCGAAAGCAGTTACACCCAGGATTCTGAGTTATTCAGATTGCTGATGGACACCAGAAGTAAGGTTCTCTCAGCTCCATGTTCCAGAGTCAGTGGGTGTCACCCTTCAGGCATATCCCTGCTGGTGAGGAAGACACTCACTACTCATTGTCAGGTGGCCTCTGAAGGATGCACAGACCCTCTTCTCTGATAGAGGAAGTCCAAGCAAGTGATATCAGAAGAGGGGCTGCTCAAGGCTATAGCAGCCTTTGGGGGTTCAAATAGCAGTATTCTTTTTAAGGCACTTAAAATCTTTAAGAGACATTACCTAGTTCCCCAAAACCTTCCATAGTTAAGGTTTTTGCTGCCAGGAGAGCTGATGTGCTCCAAGATGGACTCAATCACTGAGCAGGAGGAATTCTATCAGAAGGAACCACAGACTCCCAGAACAAGCTTACAGGGGACCCCAATCCCCCATCCAGGCCTCACATCCAGGGCCAGTGAGTGGCCATAAGTTTTAGCTCAATTAGCAAAGAACCTTCAGCTGGTGAGACCCACACCATTAGGTGCACAATGCCTTTCCAAATAAGGAAAGTTAAATTTTACTGTCAGGAAAGAAGAGTTGTGAGCCATCAAGCCCATATATAAAAGTAAGGAGACTGGGCTGGGCACGGTGGCTCATGCCCGTATTTCTAGCACTCTGGGAGGCTGAGGCAGTTGGATTGCTTGAGCTTAGGAATTTCAAATCGGCCTGAGCAAGAGCGAGATCCATCTCTACAAAAAAAACAGAAAAACTAACTGGGTGTTGTGGTAGGTGCCTGTGGTCCCAGCTACTTGGGAGGCTGAAGCAAGAGGATAGCTTGAGCCCATGAGTTTGAGGTTGCTGTGAGCTATGAGGCCACAGTACTCTAGGGTGTCAGAGAGACACTCGGTCTCAAAAAAAAAAAAAAAAAAAGGTGAAGAGACTGGGGGAACACCATTATAACCTGCACCCACCACCATCTCTGGGGTCCTAGAAAGAGCACTGGATTGGGGGCCACAGGATCTTGGTCCTCCCTGAGTTAGGTGGCTTTCAGCAAATCACCTAACATCTGTGAAACTCAAGTTCCCCACTTCTTAATATGAAATGAATGCAGTAAAACTTAACTCAATTAGCAAAGGATATTGTAAGGGTCAGATGAAATTACGTACACAAAAGTAATTTGAAACTACAAAGTGCTGCAAAAATGTCAAGTACTATTTTGAAAGCACTTGGGAAGCTTTGGAAAACATATGAAGTGGTGGAAAAGCTGATTCTGTTTCTTCATTCTTCATCAAACCCAATCCCAGAAGAGACATGCCCGCCTAACTGTCCACTAACTACCCATTCAGTTACTCCGCAAACATTCATTAAACGACTCCTGGCACTGCCTATGCCTACCTCAGTTTTATATTCTTGATCTGCGAGTCCCATCCCAGGAAGGTCCTTTCTCCCAGGAGGAAATATAAACCATCTTCTTCCTAGAGTAGATGAGCAGGCCTGAACATGCAATTCCACCCTGGGAGCTGATGAGCCTACTGAGGCTAAGTCTTAACCACTGTCATCAGCCATGAAACAGCCCTACCCTCACTCTACCTCCCCGTCATCAGGGCCCTTTCAAAGTCTTTCATGTCAAAACCTGAGGCCCCTGGTGCACCCAGCCTCAATCGTAGCAGATGCACCGTCTTTTGAAACAAATACATGACATACCAAAGCAGTAAACCAGAGGCTTCCCTCCCCTCCCCAAGCCATGTTAACCATATCCATCATGAGACTCAAATCAGGTATGGACACTGAAGTCAGAAAGACCTGGGTTTGAATCCTGGCCTTGTCACCTTTATGCTAATGACTTGACTACTCTGAGACTCAATTTTCACATTTATAAAACTCAGATAGATAATACTTACCCCATTCATAATACACAAATAATTAAATGTGATAATATTGGTAAATAATTGATCAGTGCTTGGCACTTGGAAGCACTCTATAAATAGTAGTCTTTATTATTTATAATTATAATTATGATTACTATTGACATACAAAACACAGCCCATTTCACCCCAGCCCACTTGATATCTCCTATGTGTACAGAGAAAATCAAACCTCCCCTGACTCCAGAGCAAGTTATTTCCAGCTGTGGACTCTAATTCATCTGACCTTTTTGGTAAAACTAGCTCTCAATCCTGAAGGTTAAGATATATTTATCCTTGGTTTAATACCCACCTGATGGACAAAATGAAAACATAAATCACAACCTAAAACAGTATTTCACTTACCAACGAAGGCATTGGGGTTCATGTCTCCCACTCTATTTATATATAATACTCCAGTACATTTCTTCAGAGCAAATCCCCTTCCTTATTAACTGCCATCTTTTCCTGGGCGCCCTCCCTCCTCTGTGGTTTTCTCACCTCTGTGTATACTACTGCCAGCTGCCTTACACAGCTCCAGAACACCCACCTTAACTGAACATATTTCTGCAGCTGGCATAGAAAGCCTCAAAGAAGATACAAGCAAGCAAAGAAAGACTGTAAAGAATTAACCTTGCCCAAAGAGAGGCTGGCCTTTGCCTTGGGCTTCTGGGAGCTCATCTCCAAGTCCCTGGAAGATAATGCCTGACAGGAGTGTCTTTGTCTGCTGGGGCCCTTGGGTCATTCTGGATAATATGTGACTTAGTGGGAGCTTTGGGTCTTGCTGGGTCAGCTCAACTCCAGCTGCAGGTTGAGCTGGAGTCTGGAGTCAAGCTGGCCTACGCAATGAAGCCAAAAGCTATCTGGACGCCAAGGCTCAGGTGGGCTCCCTGGGTGGCAATCCTTCATGCACATTGCCATACATTGATGCTGAGAAAGTGGTACACACTCTCCACGACACCAAGGGGAGAGGAAAACTGTAAGGTCTGCATCTGGAACTTTCCCAGTCTGCCCCACACTCCACTTCCCTAGGCTGATTTTCCTCTGTTATTCTTGAGCTATCATAAACTACAGCCATGAGTATAACAGTTTCTAGCACATTCTGTGAGTCCTTCCAGAAAAATAGAAAAAGTAAGGGTGGTCAAACTTGCAATGGATGTCAGATGTGTGGACAATTTTGTGAACTGTTCCTCTAACATTGTCAAGGCCATTGGGAAAATCCCTACAGAAGGGTAGTCCGGTTCCAATGAGAAGCCTCCAGGGAACTGAACAACCACATCCTTGATCCATTCACTGTCATCATGAGGCAAATCTCAAAACCTAAAATTGTTACCCTGAATCTACTTGCAAGTCCATGTGGGGGGAGAGTTTCCATGATTGACAGTTCCTGAACTAATACGTACAGATGGACCTTTCCCTCCACCCTCTCTGTCCTCCAATTTACACGCATAACATGGAAGAGGTCCTGCCTCTGGCTCATTTGAGATTCGTAAGTCTCACATAAATCATCACGGTAGATGGTAGAATCGAAGGCCTACCACGTGGAAGATTATACCTGGGAAACTATGTGCGTCTGCCTGAAAAATGTTATAGCTTTTGTTCAACTGAGGCTGGATCTCAACCCAGGGGTGGAAATTATATAGATGGAGGAAGGGAAAAGCAGAGCCAGAGGAACGCTCAGGGAAGCCAGAGGTCAGCACTAGGTGCTGTGCTGGACATCTGGAATCCTCAGGAATCTTGCCCCTGTAAGAGTGTCTTCCCCAAGCTCCCTGGGCCCCTCTGCCCAGAAACAAAACTCCTTTTCAACACTGTGCTGCCATCTGCAGTGTTTTGGTATCCAGATAACTGGGAGGCAAGGAGGCAGGCACATTCTTATGTCAAGGCTCATGGGGAAAATACAGGAAGAAGAAATGTCAGCATTTGGGTATCAATGGAAATGGAAAAATCTCAAAAAAGTCAAGAGGGAAGGAAAATGTATTTTTATGATATTGGGAATGGAGTAAGCCGAGGCTCCCTGAATGCTATATTGGATCTGAACTAGGCACAATAATTTCCTTTGTTAACCCTGAATCCCAGCCAACTGCCCCCAAGAATATGGAATAAAAATGAGGGAACAAACTAGACCCCATATGTTTAAAACGAAGAGGTTTCGGGGATGTATCAGTCACTTAAGCCTAATATTTGGATTTCCTTTAAATTGTATTGTCGTCAACGGCTGTTCAGGCTGAGTTGCTTAGACAGTAAATTCTGGTTCTAGCTGCCATTTCACATTATGCTAATATATGTGAGAAGCTGTCTCCCTGGATACCGTAGCAAATTGCCAGCTGAATCATAGAAATGCTGTCAACTTTTTTTTTTCAAGTTTTCCATTTTTGCTTTGCCATTGTGTGTAGTCAAGTGAAACCAGGAAAGGTGGGGAGGGGAATTTCACATATATATGTATGTCGAGCTGCCACCGGATTGGTTTTGCCTCTTTGAGAAAAAGCTGTAGCTTTCTCCCTTGTTTCTAAAGCAGCCCACATGCAGGCCTCCATTTTATTTGAAGTCATTTCTCTGCCCAAATATCCGTCAGTTTCAGAGTATCAGCCTTGAGAGCCAGCAGAGGGAGAAAGAGAGCACCAAACCCCATTTTCCAGAGTCCACTCAAAATCAGAGCCTGAACAAGCAGACACTTGCTGAGCCCAAAGAGAAATATGCACATCAATGGATTCACTAGGTGAGTCCACTTAAAAGATGGCCCAGGGCCCCTGCCTTATAGCAAAGTGCCCTGGCTAGCAAACTGGTTCTAGTTTGGGTGCTGTGTCTGCCCTTGGACGACTCCTGCTGTAACAGTTCCTCTGTCTGTAAAGCAGGAGAGGGGACTGAAGCTCTAGGGTCCCTGTGGCCCTACACTCTTAAGTCTCTACAGCTCTTTAGTGGCCCTAGGTGCTTGTGGGACTAAGAGCTAAGATTCTGCAAAGCTTACCGTGCAAAATGGGTAATTTCCCCTATTTTTGGATGGTGGAAGAGACATGTGTGCCAGAGTTGAAAGCAACTGCAACAGATCGAGCACAAACTGTCCATGTCCCCTCCCCCACTTCACTTTTGACTCTGGCACTAGACTCCAGGGGAACTGAAGCAGGGCAGGGGATCACTCACAGAGTCACAATGACAATCACATTCACGCACAGCTCTCAAGCATTCCCTTGGGTTCAGACTTCCTGACCTGACACTTCCCTAACTATGGAACCATTAGGACCCTTCTCCACAGCCACAATTCCTTTGCCTCATCTGTCCCTTCTCCAGCCACCTAAAAGTTCCACCCATACCCCAGTGATGACATCTGCTGTAGACACAGAATCTAACTTCTGCCCTGTTTCATCCTAGCCCTCACCTAAAATTGACCAATTTAAGGGTAACTCAGGTGCCTTGGGGAGACATTCAAGAAACTAAACACTTGAGATTGCCCAATTTAGGTATATAGGGAGAGGGGGGACTGCAGCTTCCCCTCCCCCACAAACACGACAGGCAAGTTGATTTTTTAAAAACTTTGTTCCTCAAACAAAACAATCATGCAGAAATTAAGCCTCTTCTCCACCAGTTTTTGACTGCATACAATCTGTTCATTAAATTTGGATTTTGTTTCAAATATAGAAATATACCTGCATTGAGAATTCACAATTCTTTTCAATGATTAAGGCTGAATTAGGATTACCATTTATGTTATTACAAAGTGATCCTTTTAAATTTAATAAATTCCAAAGCTTTCTTACCATAAAGCCTATATTATCTTTTATTAACTGCTTTAAGCCTCTTCTGTATAGTACTTCTATACTTTTTCAATGAAAATACTTCTGAGAATGAAGTTATACATGTGGGGTTACTCTAAGTGGCCCCAGTGTAAAATCCCTCTGTCTTTTGGTTTTTATCTAAGCAAAATGAAATATTTTGTGAACTTTGTATTTACCTGTATTACATCTGTGTTTATTAATTTGAATGTAAAGTTTTTTTAAAATTACTTATCTCTTCACTCCAAATCTTCAAATACAATGGACACTTGCAGGGGTATCTAACCTTTTTTTCTCTCTGACACACATTGGAAGAAGAGTTGTCTAGGGGGCCACACATTAAATACACAAACATGAAAGCTGATAAGCAAAAAAAGTCCATGCATACTTTTTGTGATGTCCAACACTACAGATAGGCAAAAAAAAAAAAAGTCCTCACAAAATCAGCATGTGGCCCATGGGCCGCAGGTTGGACACCCCTGCAAGTTTAGAAGATGCAACATGTTCATTCTCCTGCACCCCAGATAGGACGTAGGTTGTCCTGTTCTGCATAAATGGCAAGACTATTTGCCTGTTATCTGCTCCCTAAGGATGAAGTAGGGGTGGGGCTTATACAAATAGGGCAGAGTCAAAGATGACCAAAGCAAGGGGAGGGGCAGTGACTTCTGAAGAGACAGACAGTGAGACATTTGGAAAATCCTTTCCCCAACTAACAGTACTAGAACTGTTACCAGAACTGAGAAAAAAATGGTCAAAAATAATAGTAAAAGAACTTTGAACATTGACAAAAGACATACAACAAATTGAAAAAAAGCTTCTTCAAGATCAGTGGGAGACATCTGGGTTTCAGCCTCAGGATGTCCCCATCACAACCACTGTCGTGGTTTGATTCAGGTGGGACAAGACATGAAAATCAGTAGTTTGCCTGGGGGAATGGCTGGCCTGATGTGGAGTAGAGTGCAAATAAAACAAAGCAAATCCCCTGGCATAAAGGAGGAAGGCCAATGCCAAAGTAAAGGCGAGAAATTAAATGGCAGACGAGTCAGAAAAATAACAAAGAAATCCAGAAATGAAATCTCCATGGGAGCTTGATACACTCTCCCATACCTGGGTGGTGTGAAAGGCTGCACAATCAGAGAGGGTGCTGGGTGAGTGTGTGGCTCTGCACTCAGAGGAGACACAAGAAGGTTGAAGAGAAAGTAAAAGCCAGAAGACTTGTAAGCTGATGGAACTTCAAATGTATGCCCCAAACAACCCGGATTCTTCACCAAAGAATAGCAGCCTTACCAGATTGAGGCATTGAGCACAACCTCTGACCAATTGTGGGCTAACCGCTAGGCTATACCAACCCAGAGGCAACCCTTAGGAAGCCAGGCTTAAAAAAAAAAAAAAAAAAAAAAGAGCAGAGACATTAGCAGCCATATATTGTAAGGGAGACAGACTCTACTTAGCCAAGACAAGTCATTAAACAACAGTCCCCTGGGGAAAGTCAGAGCTCAGAGTTGCTACAATATATTATTAAAATGTCCAGTTTTCAGGGCAGCACCCATAGCACACTGGTTACAGTGCTGACCACCTGCACCTAGAGTGGCAAGTTCGAACCCAGCCCAGCGAGCTAAACATCAATGACAACTGCAACAAAAAAATAGCCGGGCGTTGTGGCAGGCACCTATAGTCCTAGCTACTTGGGAGGCTGACGCAAGAGAATCGCTTAAGCCCAAAGGTTTGAGGTTGCTGTGAGCTGCGATGCCATGGCACTCTACCCAGCATGAAATAATGAGACTCTGTCTCAAAAAAAAAAAAAAAAAAAATCCAGTTTTCACCAAAAACTGGTGATGAGATATGCAAAGAAATAAGAAAGTGTGACCTATACTCAAGAAAAAAAACAAAAGCAGTCAATATAAACTGTCTCTGAAGAGCCCCAGATGTTGAAATTAGCAGATAGACTTCAAAATAACTATTATACACATGTTCAAAAAATTAAAGGAAAGCATTTTTAAATAACTTTTTTAGAAGTATGATGACAATGACTCATCAAATAGGATCAATAACACATTTTTTTAAAAAATGGAGATTCTGGTGTCAAAAGATATAATAAATAAAATTTCAATGGACAGGCTTAAAAGAATGTTTGAGATGGCAGAAGAAAGACTAACTTAAAGATAGGACACTAAAATGATGCGATCTAAAGACCAGAAAGAATAAATATACGTGAAGAAAGCCTCAGAGAACAGGGGGATAGCCTCATGCATGCATATAGCAGAAGTCCCAGAGAGAGAAAAGAACAGACCAAAAAAATATATATATATTTGAAGGACTAAGGGCCAAAAACTTCCTAAATTTAATGAAAAATACCAGTCAATGCATTTGAGAAGTTCAATGAACTCCAAGTAGGAAAAACACAAGAATATCCGCACTCAGACACATTTGAGTTAAAGCGTTGAAAGGTAAAACCAGGAATCTTGAAAGAAATCAAGAGAAAAATGACTCATCACATCCAGGAGAACAACAATCTGATTAACAGTTTACTTCTTATCAGAAACAGTGGAAGCCAGAAGGCAATGGGATGACATGTTCAAAGAGCTGAAAGAAAGCAAAACTCTCCTTCAAAAATGAAAAGCAAAATAAAGACTTCGTCAGATACTTAAAGACAGATAGTGCATTGCATCAGACCTGCCTTACAAGAAGCAGTAAAGGCAGCCCTTTAGACTTAAAAGAAATGACATCAGACTGTAACTTGAATCTACATGAAGAAAAATGAGTACAGAAAGGTAAATAGATAGGTAAATATAAATGACTATATAAATATTTTCTCTTTCTTCCCTTAATGGACATAAAAGGCATTAAGACTTGTTTAAAAAATATTAAACCATAATATAAGAATTGCATTTGGGGGGGTTATAGCATATAAAGATGAAATATATATGACAATAATAGCACAGAGGAGGAGGAAGAAATAGAATTCTGTTGAAGCAAAGTTTCCACATTTTTCCAGAATTAAATAAGTATTAATGTGATGTAGATAATAAACTCAAGATCAGAATATACTCTCTAAAGAAACCACCAAGAAACCAACGCAGGGAAATTTTAAAGGTCAAAGAATTAAAATAGTATACTGGGAAATATGTATTTAACACCAGAAAAGGAAGTAAAGGAGGAACAGAAAAACAAAAATAATAAGAGACATATAGAAAAGTTAACAGCAAAATGGCACACCTAAATCCAACAGTATCAATATTTACTTGAAAAGTGAATGGATAAAATGTTCCAATCAAAAGGCAGAGATTGTCAGACTAGATTTAACAGGAAAAGAAGGTCCAACTTTATGCTGGCTATAAAATCCACACTTGAGATTTAAAGATAAAATACGTTGAAAGTACAAGTATTTAAAAAGATACACCACCAGCAGGACTCTCAAATCCAGCACAGGACTGGGAAGTGCTGGAAACCAAGGTCTTCCCCTAATTTTCCCAGGCCCTAATCAGAGCTTCTGGGCCAGCTGCCTTCCCGTCCCCTGGGTCTTCTGATTTCACTGTTCTTATAGCACACATGTCAGGAGCAGAGGGGCTGAAAGCAGAAACTGTCAGAGGAGAGCTTTTGCTTTTAGAATGAGAGTAACTAGAAAGCAGTCTGTGATCCAGAGACAGGATCCGGAGGATTTTTAAAGCCTCAGTGGAACTCCAGAGGCTCCACGTAGTCCAACAGATATATTCTTGAAAAACACAGTGTGACTTGAGTCTCAGTATTCAGAAATATGGATCCTACAGATTTTTTGTGTGTCAATATCTTGAAAACATGGTTCTCAACAACAAGAGCTATTTGGAGGACAACTTGGGCTGAACCTGAAGGCAAAAACAGAGAAAGAAGAAAGTAAAGGATTTACTTCCTCCATTCTGAGGGCAACAAATTAGTAGGTTTCCCTAGTTCTGAATTTCCAACATACTTAACCTTTCCTCTACCCTTCTTAAATTACCTCCTTTACCTGGCTTCTGCAACATCGGTCTCCTGGTTCTCCTTCTGCATCACCGGACACTCCCTTTCAGTTCTCCTTTCATGGATACTTTCCATTTCTGTGCCTTGAAGTTGGGGTGCCCCCATCTTAGTTCTTGAACTGCACCCTTTTGGGGTACTTAGCCCCACAATAAGTCCATGCACCATACTCATCAAGCACCATGACTGTGAATACCACCATACACTAATGAGGCTCTCCCGAACACCAGACTCGAATATCATATTGTCCAACTCAACATCCCAATGTGGATGTCAACTAGATATTTCTTAGTGTTACACATCTCATAAACTGGTAACTCCATTATTCTGCACCCCTCATCTAATCCTGTCAGCAACATCTTGAAAATGTATCTCAAGTCCAACTACTTGCCAGCACTGCTCCAAATCACCATCATCTCCCACCAGGCTAAGTACAATATCCTCCCACCTGGTACCTTTCCTTCCATTGCCCTCAGACAATTCTCCATTAAGGGGCCAGGCAGGCCTTTTACATGTATCATGTATCATATTAATATTATGTCAGTTCCCCATGCAAAACCCCCCAGTGCTTTCTATCATACATGAAAACTATCCAGAGTCTGACCTTGGTGGTGGATTGCATGAACTTGGCCCCAGCAACCCTGCTAAGCCTCACTGTCCCACTCTAACCTTCAAACATACCAACCTCCTTAGAGTTACCACACATTCCAAGTACCCCCTGCCTTAGGGTCTTGGACCTTGCTTTACACATAAGAATGTTCCCCCACATACTTCTTTGGGATTTCCCCCCAATTCTCCCACACTTCTTAACTCATCCAAGAGGCTTTTTCTGATTACTGTTTGAAATATGTTCTCTTAGTTTTTCTTCATTGTGCTAGCCCTCTTTTTTATTGAAGTTTATTTATTTATGGTCTTCTATTTACATTGTAATGTAGTAGAGCTAAGAATGTCTATATCATTCACTGCTAAATCCTCCATATCTAGACTAGTTCCTACCACAGACAAGTACTTACTATCTACTGAATGAAGACATAAATGCACGGATGAATAATTGGACAGATGGATGGATGAATGGATGGATGGATGGATGGATGGATGGATGGATGGATGGCAGGTCCATCTCAACTCCAGACAAAGGATGCCTTCATCGTTGAAGGATAGTTTTGCTGAATATAGAGTGACTTCCTTGCACCCTAGGAACATTAAGAGGTGCATTCCTCATGTGAGTTGGAGGGTGCAGCTGAGATCCTCAGCTGAAAAAAACAAGGGGAAGTGGGCTGAGAGAAAATGTAGTTTTAAGACCAAGTCTACTAATAAAGTTTAAGAAATGACAGCCTATTAACCTTGGATTGAGAATCGTGGGCTGGAACACGCTGTAACTGTTAGATGGAAGCAGGGTGCATAAAGTATACCTGGGGTACTGAAAGCTCTAATTTTGTTTTATAAGTTTGCTCTGCAGTTATTCCTGTCATTATTTTACTTAATAATTATGGCTTAATGTGTTAATAATTTTTACTTATGCAGTAATGTTACAGACTAAGTAGTCACCTGGGAACTCTATATCATGCACCTAGTAGGTCCTGGTAATAAATGTTACCTGTAGCATCTCCAGCTGCAGAACCTCGGACGCCAGGAGGGTACTCTGCTCTCCTTCACCCTTGGTGCTACCCAACCCTGTCTGCTGGCATCACGCTTTGCCCCCTTTCCCAGGTATGTCCCAGATGTGATGTGTTGCCCTGCACATCTGCTCATATGCATTGCCCAGGCCCTTCTGCATAGTATTATTTTTGAATGCATCTCTCTGGTTTCTGTGGGTCTTTTTGCTTGTTTGTTTTACCTCTGGAATAGAAATTCCTGACAAAGAGATTACACCCTCCGTAGGGATAAAAGGACCCATATGAGTTAGACTGTGAGCCCCCTGAGATGAAGCATTTCTCTTACCCACCACTGGGCCTAGCACAACAACATGGCTTGGAAAAGATGCCTCAGGAAGATGTGTTAAAACTGAACAGAGTTTTAAGTAAACTGGAGCCAGGATGATCCTTTAGGGAAACACAAAGCTGAATGCAAAATAAAGGTCTCGGAAGGGAGTCTCTCTTTCCCAAAGCTTGGAGCTCCCAGAAATGTCCTTCCACTCCCAGGTGGGAAGGGAGCAGAGACAAGCCTTTGGAGTTCAATGTTTTCAGAAAGAAAGGCTATAGTGAGATTAGGCCCATTTGATCCTGTCGCATGTGAAAAAGGATTGAGGGAATGAGACCTCAGTGGCCAGGGCTCTACTTGGTGGGAACTGTTAGAAATAAGGAAAGAAAACCAATTTAGTTCATTGGGAAGAAGGGATGGGCGAAAAAAGCCACGTGTGAGCAGGAGCCTCTTGCTTCAGAGAGGCTGATTGTGATAAATATCAAGAAGCCCAAAGGGGATTAAAGGAAGGTGCACAAAGGGCTCCCACTCTGTCCCCCTCAAGAGAGCCAGCGTCAGACACTCCTACCTGTGTGTTTTCCTTGGAGCTCCTGCAGCTAAACCATCTCTCTACTCTATCATGCTTTTCTTTCCTTAGCAACGTATTCCCCTCTGGTCTTGTCCCAGTTACACAACATTGTGGTAGAAAAGAGGAGTGATTTTGGAGCCAGACTGTCCAGTTCAAATCCTACCTCTACCACTGACTAGCAATGCAACTTTGAACAAGTTACCTAGCCTCTCTGTATTCCATTTTTCACATCTACAAAATGGGATGATAACAATAGTATCTACTTGTAGGGCTGGTATAAAGAGTGGATGAAACAGTACACTCGTCCTATACAAGTGACCTGTAAGCTAACTGGCCACATGACTCTCTGAAGCCCAGTTTCCACTAATAATAGGCATCTTGCAGGGTCTTTAATATGATTGGAGCAATGAACAAATTTGACGTAAGGTACCAGACATATGGCAGTTGCTCTAAAAATAGTAACTATTATTACTCATACGTAAGTATTTCAGCATGAAAAACCTTTCATTTGAGGAGTTTTATTTCTTTAAAAAGCATTCATCTCTATGACATTGGTTTTATAAGTTTAAAATGTTTCCTTAAAGTAAGGAATACCCCATGTCAAATTAATCATCTCCACGAGAGCCTGCCTCTGAATTATTATAATGATATTAGATGAAGATAAGTCTCATATTGGATTTAATATAGGCAATGTAATTTATTTTCAAAATCCTGCTATCTGAAATGCATCTCCAGGAAAAGATGAAATAGTACCACAAACCACTGGAACAGCAGAAGACAACCTTCCCCTTTAGAACAGAGAAAGTTTCCCAAGAGGAAGCCTTCTTCCATTTCTCCAAACAACCCCACCCCTAGCCAGGCATGTCCCAAAAGGACTCCTCCTCTCATCCTGTCCCCTGCGATTACCAGCAGTGCAGAGTTCAGTGTCAGCTTCCAGCTCACACCCTCCTGCTTTGGGCTTTCTTCTGCCTTTTCACTGTCAGCCCCCTCTTGCCTTCCCAGCCCCGGGCTGCTCTCTCCCCTTCCACCAGGAACCACCAATATCCAACAGCCTCACATTATCTGTGGCTCAGAAATCTCAGCAGGAAGCTCTAAAGTCGCAACAAGAAGGTCTCAGCTCTAAACAAAAAATACAGTCATACACCACATAATGATGTTTCCCTCAACAACAGACTGCATATGTGACAGTGGGCATCCAGTAAGCTAAGGTTAATTTATCACTGAAGGAAGAAAAACATTTTAAATATATTTAGCATAGCCTAAGTGTACAGTGTTTCTAAAGTCCATAGTAGCGTACAGTAATGTCCCCCGCCTTCACAGTCACTCACTGACTCCCCAGAGCAATTTACTGTCTAGCAAGCTCCATTTATAGTAAGTGCCCCATACAGGTGCATCATTTTTTATTTTTTATGCTGTATTTTTACTGTGCTTTTTCTAAGTTTATATGTTTAGATACACAAATACTTGCCACCTATACAGTAACATGCTATCTGTGCTGGTAGCCTAGCACCAATGGGCTATAGCACACTGCCCTGGAGTTTAGTAGGCTGCACCATCTAGATTTGTATAGCACACCCTGTGATGTTCACAAAGCAACAAAATTGCCTTAATGATGCATTTCTCAAACCATATCCCCAATGTTAAGCAATGTATAATTGTATTTGTGATTGAACAACTTGCAGGATGCTACAGATATGGACTCCCAAAAAAGGGGCAGGGGGAAGATTGGTCTCATATGTATTAAGAAAGGATTGAGTAAGCACATTCAATGTTATGTTTAGGGGTGTCAGAAATAGGCCCTTGACAGGGGCCTCAAATCCCCTGATTAATATTGCCAGATTTGGGGGACTAGGGAGAAGACTCATTTCAGTCTGAATTTCAAACAAACAATAGATAATTTTTAGTATAAATATATCCCAGGAAGAACTTGGAATATACTGATACTGAAAAAAATTATTCATTGTTTATGTACAATCCAAATTAAAGTTGGCATCCCATCTGACCTGGCAACCATAACGCTGATAAACCTTAATTTTGTAACTCCCTCCTGCTGGAGAAGCTGCCAGAAGTCCTCTCCCACTCATTCTCCACTGGAGATACCAAGACACATAAAGTGCATCCTCATCCTCCTAACCTTTTCTCACTTGCAAAAAGATGAAAGGCCCAAAGAAAGTCCCTTCCCCAGGTGACAGAAAAAAAAGCTATGGAAGTCGCATTGGAGGTGGCTCAATTCAAACATGTCGAACAGCTCAGGGGTTCTTAACTTTGTTTCAGGGTCTCTCATGACCTGGGGATGGTCTATTGGGGGTGGAGTAAGAAGTGTAAAAATTTGTGGAGTGTACGTTTTTTGAGAGAGAGATTGAGACCAATTGCCAAGTACTGTTCTAGATGCTGGGAAGAGTCCTACAGTGAATCAGACCCACAATAACCTGACCTCACAGTGCTCACATTCGAGCAGTGGAGATGATCTGTAAGAAGTAAACAGGTAAATAGCTATTTATATCAGAGAGTAATAAGCTCTATAAAGAAGTAAGGATTGGTAATGGGGGAAGGAGAGCTGGCTGCCTGGACGTGCTCTCCATGAGTCACTCCCTTAGAAAGAACTCACACGGGGGGGGGGGGGGGGGGGGGGCGGGTTACCATATGTGGCAAAAGGAGTAGGGCACCGGCCCAAAAAACGGGAATTGGCCGGTAA